>CAUYQV010047502.1:0-12716 GCA_963574575.1 Galagoides demidoff
AATGGCCAGGCATTGTGGCGGGTGCCTGTGGTCCCAGCTACTTGGGAGGCGGAGGCAGGAGACTCGCTTGAGCCCAGGAGTTGGAGGTTGCTATGAGCTGTGATGCCATGGCACTCTACCCAGGGGGATAGCTTGAGGCTCCGTCTCGAAAAAAAAAAAGAAAAATGGCTTAAATAATAGGTAAAATTTTACTTTTCATGACCAGAAGTCCAGGTGTAATTCAATGGCTCAGTGAAATTGTCCGGGACCTAAGTACTTTCCTTTTTTTGGGTGTTTTGTTTGTGTGCTTGTGTGTGCGCGTGAGACAGAGTGAGACCCACTCTTTCACCCAAGGTAGAGTGCCATGGTGTCATGATAGCTCAAAGCAACCTCAAACTCTTGGGTTCAAGAGACCCTCTTACCTCAGCCTGTCAAGTAGCTGGGCGTATAGGCATGTGCCACGATGCCCAGCTGGTCTTTCTGTTTTAGGTAGAGGTGGGCTCTGGCTTTCGCTTAGGCATTTATTTATTTATTTATTTATTTATTGAGACGGAGCCTCAAGCTATTCCCCTGGGTAGAGTGCCATGGCATTACAGCTCATAGCAACCTCCAACTCCTGGGCTCAAGCGAGTCTCCTGCCTCCGCCTCCCAAGTAGCTGGGACCACAGGCACCCGCCACAACGCCCAGCAATTTTTTGGTTGCAGCCATCATTGTTGTTTGGCGGGCCTGGGCTGGGGATTTGAACCCGCCACCTTAGGTGTACGTGGCTGGTGCCCTAGCTGATTGAGCCACAGGCACCGAGCCTAGGCTTGCTTTTAGAACTCCTGTGCAAGCAGTGTACCTGACTGAGTCAGGGTGCTAGGATCACAGGTGTGAGGTACTTTGTCCAGTTTTTGTCTTGTTACTGATAGTTGCTGCATTAATTCTCTTAGATAGTTATTGATCACCTACAGTGTACCAGGAAATAGTCTGTGAGCATTGGAAATACAGCAGAAGCAAAACAACTTTTTATTGCACTCATGGAGTATATATTTTAGTAGGGGTGAGGGAGAAAACAGATTAAACATAGGTAAATTTACAGGCTGTCAGGAGTTGTTAAATGTGTTACAGTGGAGAATGAGGCCGTGAAAGGGGGTTGATTGAAAGGGGTTCTATTGGGTTATTTTAAATGGGTCCTCAGTGAGATGAAATTTCAACAGCATCTTCAAGGTAGATAGGAAAAGTACAAAGACAGATCTGGGGGAAGAGCGCTTCATATACCCTCAGTCAGGACTGTTCACAGAACTGACCAGGTCAGTGTGGCAGGAACTGAGTGATGGGGAAAAAAAGAGAGCAGGGAGTTAGATCATTCAGGCCTTGTAAACCATCCTGAGATCTTTTGACTTTTCCTCTGGGTGAAAGGAGATACATTTGGGGCCAGAAGAGTGACCATATCTCACCAAGACTTTGAAAAGCACATGCTTGCTGACATGTTGAGAAAGAGTGAAGGAGATTAAGGTAGAGGTAGGTGTGTTAGTTAAGAAAATATTGCAAGCAGCCTGATGTAAGATGGAGCATAATGGCATCAGACAGTGAAGTGGATCTGTGTGTGTAGAGGTATAGCTGAAGGAATTTGTTGATGAACTGGATGTGGGGTGTGAGAAATAGGTAACTCATAGTTCTCACTAGGTCCAATGACTGTAGCCAGTGGTTAAAGACAAAATACATTTGTTCTTGTGCATGTTTCCCCATCTCTTTTATTTGGAATAAGAACATTTCCCAGAAGCCCACAGCAGATTTTTCCTAGGATCTTATTGTCTAGGAATGGTCATATGTCTGGGAAATTAAGAATTTATTTCTTTCAGCCATTAGAATGAAAGGTGGACACTGATAGCAAGGAACCAGTTGTGAGAGGGAGTAGCTGTTGGTTAGGGAACTAATAGTGACTTCTAAGTGTCATTGTCCATTTTTCTTTTAGGTTGGTCTTCCTTTTTCTAGTGATTTGTAAATATTTTTTGCATGTTAAGAAAATGAGGCTCGGCACCTGTGGCTCAAGTGGCGAAGGTGCCAGCCACATGCACCTAAGATGGCGGGTTTGAATCCAGCCTGGGCCCGCCAAAAAAATGATGGCTGCAACCAAAAAAAAAAAAAATAGCCAGGCATTGTGGTGGGCGCCTGTGGTCCCAGCTACTTGGGAGGCAGAGGCAGGAGAATCACTTTGAGCCCAGGAGTTGGAGGTTGCTGTGAGCTGTGATGCCACAGCACTCTACCCAGGGGGACAGCTTGAGGCTCTGTCTCAAAAAAAAAGAAAATGAGTGCTGGCTCTGCACCTGTTACACAGCGGTGATGATACCAGCTACATGCACCGGGGTGGCAGGTAGGAACCCGGCCTGGGCCTGCTAAAACAACAGTGACAACAACAAAATAGGCGGGCGTTGTGGTAGGCACCTGTAGTCCCAGCTATTTGGGAGGCTGAGGCAAGAGAATCGCTTAAGTCCAAGAGTTTGAGGTTGCTGTGAGATGTGATGCTATGGCACTCTACCAAGAGTGACATAGTGAGACTCTGTCTGAAAAAAAGAAAATGAGTGTGGGGGCAGTGCCTGTGGCTCAAAGGAGTAGGGCGCTGGTCCCATAGGCTGTAGGTGGTGGGTTCAAACTCAGCCCCAGCCAAAAACTGCAAAAAAAAAAAAAAAGAAAGAAAAGAAAATGAGTGCTTGTTATAATAGATTCGAAATATTACCAAGCCATAAATGAGGCTTCTTTGTCAGTTTTCTGATTTTGAAATTAAATGAATCTTTTTTCAAAGTTAGAAGTGAGGGCTGGTGACTCTGGAGTCCAGTGCATAACTTACAGTTTTTCCTTTATTTTAACCTGCAAGCTGACTAGGCATTTGTAAGACTGTCATTCGGGCAGCATTGGGGTGGTGAGGAAAAACCCCAGACCCGGTACAGAGCTCTTTGAGCTCTCTGATGTTACGGCCTTCTAGCACTAAAGATTTGTTTCACCTAAAGCTAATACTTCAATAAGGTTTTTTTTCCTGTGTCATCAATAGTCAATCGCTATGGATTGTCTTTCCCTCCTCCTTTTTCTTCCTTTACCAATGAGACTGATGACTAGTTTATTATATTTTATTGTGTTTATATTGTACTTAATGTTTATCCCTCAGTTTAAATGATGGAAGGCAGTGTAGGACTGAGGTTTTTTTTTTTTTTTTTGAGGCAGAGTTTCACTATGTTGCCAGGTAAAATGCCACGGCGTCACAGCTCACAGAAAGCTCCAACTCTAGGCCTTAAGTGATTCTCTTGCTTCAGTCTCCCAAGTGACTGGGACTACAGGTTCTTGCCACAACACCCGGCTATTTTTTAGTTGTAGTTGTCATTGTTGTTTGGCAGGCTGGGCTGGGTTCAAACCCGTCAGCTCCAAGTATATGTGGCTGGCACCATAGCTGCTGAGCTACAGGCACTGAGCCAGGTCTGAGGTTTTGAGTTGGAGGCCTTATTAAACATAGCAGCCTGTTTGAACCTCAACTCCATGAGCATGTGTTATGTGAGTTATGCATCCTAGACTACTTTATTGCATGATTCCATTCATGTTATGCCAGGGAGGGCATTTACATAAAATGTCATGAAATTGTATTTCCTGGAGTTGCACGGTTTAGTATTTCTGGTGTGACTTTAGGCAGGTTCATTAAACTCTGAGCTTCCGATTGAGATAATGCAAGTAAAATGCTAATTACAGTGAGTTTAAGACACTTAAGGGGGAATGAGAACATTTTCATAGCTCTTCATTTTTACCTTTCAGTAAGGGTTGATTACTGTAACTAACTAAGTTATAAATGAGGGTGTTTAGGGTCATTGTGAAGTCGTATAGAAGGCATATTTAAAAAGCTGTTATTCCAGGCGGCCCCTGTGGCTCAAAGGAGTAGGGTGCCAACCCCATATGCTGGAGGTGGTGGGTTCAAACCCAGCCTTGGCCAAAAACTGCAAAAAAAAAAAAGCTGTTATTTCTCCCTCCCCTCAAACTATGCATTTCATTGTTCAAGAAGAAATTATGAGTAGGGTGGCACCTTTGATTCAGTGGGTAGGGCGCCAGCGCCGGTGCCGGCCCAGGCCCCAGCCCCGGCCCCAGACCCATATACCGAGGGTGGTGGTTCAAACCCCGCCCTGGCCAAACTGCAACAAAAGAAAAGCCAGGCATTGTGGTAGGCACCTGTAGTCCCTGCTACTTGGGAGGCTGAGGCAAGAGAATTGCCTAAGCCCAGGAGTTGGAGGCTGGAGGCTGCTGTGTGACACCATGGCACTCTACCTAGGGTGATAGAATGAGACTCTGTCTCTACAAAACATAGAAATAAAAATAAAAAACAATGACAACTGCAACAACAACAAAAGCAGACTAGCCAGGCAAGAGAATCGCTTAAGCCCAAGAGTTGGAGGTTGCTGTGAGCTGTGACACCATGGCACTCTACCGAGGGTGACATAGTGAGACTGTCTTTAAAAAAAAAAAACCTACTATCTGCTAGGCGTCTTGCCAAGTGTTAGAAGGGATGTAAAAACGAAAGAGATAGTTCCCATTCCACATTGTGATCTGTGAAACTGATACCAGAAGGACTGTGGCAGGCGCCTAAAGTCCCAGCTGCTTGGGAGGCTGGGAAGGCGATAAAGTGATTCTGTCTCTACATAATAAATAAATAAATAAAATTTTAAAAAAATGCTAAAAAAAAAAAAAGAAATAATGAGTACATGCATTTAGGTCATTTCCCTAATTATGTGGATGCCTTAGCCTTTCCTGTTCTCAGTCTTGTAGAAAGATAGGGTTTGTTTGGGGGTGAGGTATGGTTATATTATCAAAACCGTAAGGGTTAGTGGGGTTTGACCTAGGTCCAGTTGCTTGGCTGCAAAAAGATGGAATTATTGAGAGGAGAATTGCCAAGGAAGAAAGATGCCTTGGGGCAGGGATTCCAGGAATGATAGAATTTCTAGAAGACATAGGAAGTATAGAGATTCTGAAGGTCTCTGGGCAAACTTCCTGTTCGTCTTCCCTAACCTGTCTCTGTTCACTCTGCCTCTTGTCCCTCGTAGTAGACCAGACATGCACTACAGACATGTATGTATCAGTGCAGTAGGCCTACTTCCTTATGTTGATCACCTCTGTGTGTTGACCAGTTTGAAGTATACAGAATGATAAGATCCCTCCCACCCCCACCTTAAATCCTACGTTGGAGGAGGAGACAGAGTTGGGTACATAAAAGGTGATACATATACATGCTCCTGGGCTTTGAATAGGAGGAGAAACCCATTGTACCCTGATGGTTAGATGAAACTTTCCTAAAAGATGTGATACTTAAACCAAATCTAGTAAGGACCGTTACAGAAGTATTTTAGGCAGAGGGAGTAGTACATACAAAGACGTGGACAAGGATGATAAACAGTTAAATGTGGCTTGGCGTCTGTATCTCAGTGGTTATGGAGCTAGCTACATACACCAAGGCTGGTGGGTTTGAGCCCAGTCTGGGCCTCTTAAAAAAAACAACAATGACAACTGCAACAACAGAAAAATAGCTGGGCATTGTGGTGGGCACCTGTAGTCCTAGCTACTTGGGAGCCTGAGGTAAGAGAATCGCTTAAGCCCAAGAGTTGGAGGTTGCTGTGAGCGCTGACACCATGGCACTCTACCGAGGGTGACATAGTGAGACTCTGTCTAAAAAAAAAAAAACCAACCTACTATCTGTTAGGCCTCTTGCCAAGTGTTAGAGGGGATGTAAAAATGAAAGAGATAGTTCCCATTCCACATTGTGATCTGTGAAACTGATACCAGAAGAAACAATTATGATACAAGAAGACATCTTAAAAGATATACAAGATGTTGTTGTAATGTAACAAAGTATTGTGATTAGTAGAAAAATTCATATGCAAGTGCCATGGTGAGTGAAGACTTTGAAACTGTGTACATTAAATCATGTGGAAATTTTTTTTTTTTTAATTTGAGACAGAGCCTCAAGCTATTCCCCCTGGGTAGAGTGCTGTGGCTCAAGTGAGTCTTCTGCCTCTCCCTCCCAAGTAACTGGGACCACAGGCACCCGCCACAACGCTTGGCTACTTTTTGGTTGCAGCCGTCACTGTTGTTTTTGGTGGGTGGGCTGGATTCGAACCCGCCACCTTAGGTGTATGTGGCTGGCACCTTAGCCACTTGAGCCTCAGGCGCTGAGCCTCAATATTAATTTGAAACTAGTCATAAACAATTATAAGCCCACGTCAAAGGAAAAACAGAATTAAATTCAAGGGAGGAGGGAAAAGAGGAAGAGGCGCAGTAAGCTTTACCTTACGGGTATAGCATAGGAGTATATGGCACACCTCCTGGGTGAAGGACTCAAATACAATTCAGAGTTTTCCCAACAGAAACAGTGTAACCTAATCATATTCACCCTCATACAAATCTGAAATAATAATAACCCCCCCAACCCCCGAAATTATAAAGTAATTCAGATGAAATTGGCATTCTGATGAAGCTGTAATTCAGTTTCAGATGAAATTAAAATGAAATCCTGCCCATAGATTAATAATTCATAGATTTTTTTTTTTTAAACAGTCTTACTATGCCACCCTCGGTAGAGTGCTGTGCGGTCACAGCTCACAGCAACCTCAAACTCTTGCGCTTAAGTGATTCCCTTGCCACAGCCCATCCAAGTAGCTGGGATTACAGGTACCTGCCATAATGCCTGGCTGTTTTTTGTTGGCAGTTATCATTGTTGCTTTAGCTGGCCCGGGCCAGGTTTGAACTTGCCACCCTTGGTGTATGTGGCTGGCGCTGTGCGCTGTAACAACTGTGCTGCGGGTGTCTAGCCAATAAGTTTGAATCACAAATTAAAGCTCAGTGCCTGTGGCTCAAGAGGCTAAGGTGCCAGCCATGTAAACCTCAGCTGGCGGGTTTGAATCTAGCCCGGGCCTGCCAAATAACAACGATGACTGCAACCAAAAGATAGCTGGGCATTGTGGCCGGCACCTGTAATCCCAGCTACTTGGGAGGTGGAGGCAGGAGAATTGCTTGAGCCTAGGAGTTGGAGGTTGCTGTGAGCTGTGATGCCATGATACTCTGCCTAGGGTGACAGCTTGAGGCTCTGTTCCCAAAAAAATTAAAAAAAAAAAAAGAACTACAGATTAAAATGTCTATAATTTTATTATCATTTATTTATTTATTTTTTGAGACAAAATCTCATTTTGTCACCCCCAGTAGAATGTGGTGGTGTTACAGCTCATAGCAACCTCAAACTCTTGGGCTCAAGTGATTCTCTTGCCTTAGCCTTCCAAGTGGCTGGGGCTACAGGCATCTGCCATTTTATAGAGATGGGTTCTTACTCTTGCTTAGGCTGGTCTTGAACTCCTGTGTTCAGGCAATCCACGCTCTTTGGCCTTTCACAGTGGTAGGATTACCGGTGTGAGAAACTGCTTCTGGCATTATTATTATTTTTTTGAAACGGATTCACTCTGTTGCTCAGGGTAGAGTACATTGGCATAATCCTAACTCATTGCAACCTCTAGCTCCTGGGCTAAAGTGATCCTCTTGCTTCAGCTTCCTGAGTAGCTGGGGCTGTAGGAACTAAAAGTCTTATACTACCATGTCCAGCCAATTTTTCTAGTTTTGGTAGGGATGGAGGTTTCGTCATGTTACTCAGATTGGTCTCAAACTTCTGGCCTCACGTAACCCTCCTATTTTTGCCTCCCAGAATCCTGAGATTATAGGCATGAGAGATTGCCAATGAGAGAGATTGTCAAGGTTAATCTTTTCTGAACAGATGGGAAATTTTATTGTTTCTTTTTTTTTTTTTTTTGAGATGGTCTCACTATGTCACTCTTGGTAGAGTGCTGTGGCATCACAGCTTACAGCAACCTCCAATTTGGGCTTAAGTGCTTTTCTTGCCTCAGCCTCCCAAGTAGCTGGGACTATAGGTGCCTGCTACAGTGCTCATCTATCTTTTTGGTGCAGTTGTCTTTGTTGTTTAGCTGGCCTGGGCTGAGTTTGAACCGGCCTTTCTTGGTGTATGTGGCTGATACTGTAACCACTGTGCTGTGGGTGCTGAGCCTTTATTGTATGTTTTTATTTTTTGGCTGGGGCCAGGTTTGAACCTGCCACCTCTGGTATATGGGGCCAGTGCCCTTCTCCTTTGAGCCACAGGTGCCATCCCCTTTATTATATGCTTTTTTTTTTTTTTTTGAGACAGAGCCTCAAGCTATCCCCCTGGGTAGAGTGCTGTGGCATCACAGCTAACAGCAACCTCCAACTCCTGGGCTCAAGCTAGTCTTCTGCCTCTGCCTCCCAAGTAGCTGGGACCACAGGCGCCCACCACAGCACCTGGCTATTTTTTGGTTGCAGCCTTCATTGTTGTTTGGCGGCCCGGGCTGGATTTGAACCTGCCACCTTAAGTGTATGTGGCTGGCACCTCAGCCACTTGAGCCACAGGTGCTGAGCCATTGTATGTTTTTAAGTAAATGTTTGTAAAATGCTGACTATTGGATTTTCCTCTTTTTTTTTTTTTTTTTTTTTTTTTTAGACAGAGCCTCAAGCTAACCCCCGGGGCAGAGTGCCGTGGCACCACAGCTCACAGCAACCTCCAACTCCTGGGCTCAAGCGAGTCTCCTGCCTCAGCCTCCCAAGTAACTTGGGACCACAGGTGCCCGCCACAACACCGGGCTATTTTTTTGGTTGCAGCCGTCATTGTTGTTTTTGGCGGGCCCAGGCTGGATTTGAACCCGTCACCTTAGGTGTATGTGGCTGGCACCTTAGCCACTTGAGCCACAGGCGCCGAGCCGGATTTTCCTCTTTAAAATTCTACATATTAGTGTGTTCAGTGGCTCATGCCTGTAATTTTAGCACTCTGGGTAGCCACAGTGAGTGGTTTGCTTGAGTTTAGTAGTTCAAGACCAGTCTGAGCAAGAATGAGAAAAACTAGCAAAAACTGGTTTTTGTCTCCAGTGAAAATAGAAAAACTAGGCAGGCGGGGTGGGGCATGCCTGTAATCCCAGCTACATGGGAGGTAGAGGCAAAAGGATTAATTGCTCAAGCGCCCAAGAGTTTGAGGTTGTTGTGAACTATGATGACATCATGGCACTCTACCCAGGGTGATAGAGTGAGACTCTGTCTGGGAAAAAAAAAAAATTCTAACTATAGTAGTAAAAAGAAATTTAACCTAGTTCAGATGGTATCATCTGAAGATGCATCTCTTTTCTCTCTCCTTTTTTATTTTTTTTTGAGGTTTTTTGGTATATAATTTCTACTTTTGTATTTTTTTCAGTTTTTAGGAATAGTGAAGGGATATATTTTCCCCATGGTATTACCTTCTTTTGAAATTCATGTTTGTAAAGCTTCAGCTAGGTTTTTCCTGCTATACTCTAGACCAGTGCTGTTCAATAGAACCTCTGCAGCAGTAGAAACGGTCTATGTGCTGTTCAGGGTAGTAACTGCTAGAACTGTGGCTGGAGCAACTGAGGAACTGAATTTTTAATGGTATTTAATTTTACCTAATTTAAATTTACATAATCATATGTAGCTAGTGGCTTACATATTGCCTAGCTCAAATCTAGACTGACTTCTTTTTTCTCTCTCCATCCTGCCTTTCTCTTCTCTCAAGCAGTCATTGTTATTTGATATATACCCTACCAAAAACTTTTTTGTTGTTGTTCATATGAGAGATACATAGACATGGTAGCACAGGGGTCCTCAAACTTTTTAAACAGGGGGCCAGTTCACTGTCCTTCAGACCGTTGGAGGGCCAGACTGTGGGCCCAGGGACGAGTTGGCTGCTAGGTAGCAGCAGCAGAAACACCCAGCAGGCCAGATAAATGTCCTAGGCGGGCTGCATGTGGCCTGTGGGCCGTAGTTTGAGGACACATGTGGTAGATAATGTATTGTTTTAAAAGAGAAAGACCGTTTGGCACCTGTGGCTCAAGTGGCTAAAGCACCAGCCACATACACCTAAGGTGGCGGGTTCTAATCCCGCCCGGACCCACCAAACAACAATGACGGCTACAACCAAAAAATAGCCAGGCGTTGTGGTGGGCGCCTGTGGTCCCAGCTACTTGGGAGGCTGAGGCAGGAGACTCGCTTAAGCACAGGAGTTGGAGGTTCCTGTGAGCTGTGAAGCCATGGCACTCTATCCAGGGGGGATAGCTTGAGGCTCTGTCTCAAAAAAAAAAAAAAGAGAGAGAGAAAGACCATTAAGGAAGATCATTGATTCTGACAAAAAAGCAGAATATATCACTAGGAGTTTGTCCTATTTCTTTTTTACATCTTGGCTTAATCTCCCTACCATGTTCTTGTTATTTCCTGAGTTTATCTTTCTTGATTGAAATTCAGTGTCCAAGTTGACCCATGTATTTTGGGAGGTGGCAGCAGGATGGAGGAGGAAAGGGGCACACAAATTTTTATTTCTATTTCTTTTTTTCAAGTAATTTCTAGAATAAAGGAGGCTGGATTATATTGAATCATACAAATTGCCCTTTTAAAAGGATAAAAATCATCGAGTATTGTTAATTTCATGACAGGCTAATTTACTTTAAAAATTCACTTAGGAAGCCTTAATTCAAGAAAGGTGCACAAGTAAACTGATTGCATATGGGAAATCTCAGTTGCAGGTTGTGTATCAATTTAAGGCTTAGTTCTGGGAGCAGAATGAGGACTATATTATAGTTTATATGTTTTTCTTGAATCATATTTTTCTTTCTCTTTGTTTTTGAGACAGAGTCTGACTATGTCACCCTCAGTAGAGTGCTGTGGTGTCACAGCTCACAGCAACCTCAGACTCTTGGGCTTAAGTGGTTCTGTTGCCTCAGCCTCCTGGGTAGCTGGGACTACAGGCGAATTACCTAAGCCCAAGAGCTGGAGGTTGCTCTTAGCTGTCATGCCACAGCACTCTACTGAGGCATAATACCTGGCTACTTTTTGGTTGTTGTTGTTGTTTAGCAGGCCTAGGCTGGGCTCCAACCCGCCAGCCGTGGTATATGTAGCTGGCTCCCTACTCACTGAGCTACGGATGCCGAGCCAATCATCTGTTTTTCATTGTGGCTTTATTTTATGACATACAGTAGAACTTTTATAAGTAACAGCTTAAGGTACTGTAACACTGATCATGATACAGAGGTGGTCAACATAAGGAGCTAGGTGTACTATACTGATATGTACATGTACTTTCCTGTACAGCTTTTATTAGAGAACATCATACAAAATCATATAATCAAAAAAAAACAGTAAAATCATACAAAATCAATACATTGGCTGTTTTCTCAGGGTATAATTATTCTTTCTGAAAAAAAAAAAACTGAGTCAGTCTTGGTCTCTTTCTTTTTCTTTCTTTCTTTCTTTTTTTTTTTTTTTTTTTTGAGACAAAGCCTCAAGCTATCCCCCTGGGTAGAGTGCTGTGGCATCACAGCTCATAGCAACCTCCAACTCCTGGGCTCAAGCGAGTCTCCTGACTCCGCCTCCCAAGTAGCTGGGACCACAGGCACCCGCCACAATGCCCGGCCATTTTTTGGTTGCAGCCATCATTGTTGTTTGGCGGACCCGGGCTGGGGATACGAACCCCCCACCTTAGGTGTACATGGATGGCGCCTTAGCTGCTTGAGCCACAGGTGCCGAGCCGGTCTCTTTCTTATTGTTACAAACCTAAGTGGAGAAAGCCCTCTCAACCCTGTCTCTACCACTCAGCATACCTATACGTTTTTCCACAACAAATGACTAACTGCATTATCAGATGCATGACATCCTCTGCTTTTGGAGTCTCTGCAGTTTCTGTGGCACCTTTACTTGCTTCTTCCTCTTCATTCAGCTGCTTCTTGCACTTTTACGCTGGCCTATACTTTGGTCAATATGGCTTGGATAATTTCTTCTGGGTCAGGTTCATTACAGGTTGACACCTCATGATCCATTGCAAGAAAACATTCAAAATCTATTCTTTGGAATTGTCATAGGAGATGGACTGTCTGATGGGGCCAAAACATTGTGGTCTTGGGTTGTGACAAATCTGTTCTGAAACACTTCTGTATCATTTCTGGCTGAGCTTTATTCCAAGCAGAACTGATCCAGCAAATAGCAGTGAAGATGCTTCCACAGGTGACCACAGTAAGAATCTACTACAGGAGCTGGGCTTGCTAGTGTGTTTTAAATGTTTTGCTGCTACCTTGGTCAAGAGGTTTACATTTTTGAGGTCATGTTTGGAGATAGAAATTTCAGTGTCACCTTTCTGAGCTGATTCACTTGCAGGTGGTCAGGATTGTTGTCTGTTGTAAGTAGAATAGACTCTTTGTTGGTTTTCTAATTTTATTTTTATTTTATTTTTTAGAGACAAGAGTCTCACTTTGTCACCCTCAGTAGAGTGCTGTGGTATCACAGCTAACAGCAACCTCCAGCTCTTGGGCTTAGGTAATTCTCTTGCCTCAGCCTCCTGAGTAGCTGGGACTATAGGCGCCCGCCACAATGCCTGACTATATTTTTGTTGCAGTTTGGCGGGGGCTGGGTTTGAACCCACCACCCCTTGGTATATGGAGCCAGCGCCCTACTAACTGAGCCACAGTCACCACCCTCTTCGTTGGTTTTTATTTATTTATTTATTTTTTTGAGATGGAGCCTCAAGCTATCCCCCTGGGTAGAGTGCCATGGCATCACAGCTCATAGCAACCTCCAACTCCTAGGCTCAAGCTAGTCTCCTGCCTCAGCCTCCCAAGTAGCTGGGACCACAGGCGCCTGCCACAACGCCTGGCCATTTTTTGGT
>CAUYQV010047503.1:0-34852 GCA_963574575.1 Galagoides demidoff
CTTTCTAAGAGTAGAATGTGAACATTTTAAAACAATAACTCAGAAAATGACATGAAGGCTGTGTTGACCAGTTTGATGGAAGTATTTCGGATTGCATGTGAAAACCCCACACTGTACCCCAGAAGTGCATTAATGTACATAATTACCATTCAATAAAAAAAAAATCTATTAAGTGTAGAGTATAAATGTCCTAACACAATAAGTAAGTGAAGGCTATGTTAACTAGTTTGATGTAAGCTTTCAAAAATGTATATAAAATCAGCACATTGTACTCCATAAAGGCATTAATGTATACATGACTTATGTATTTATGACTTAATTAAAAAATACATAAAATAAAATAAAATAACAAATGGAAAGCTAGAGATTTAATAAAGAATAGGGAGCAAAGAAAATGATAAGCATATGGATAAATCTAAACATCTTTTAATTGTAAATTAAACAATGGTAACAATGACCCATTTGTGTAGTAAAATATGAATCAAGTACAGAAAGTTATTGAGTAAAAATATATCAATTTAAATATTTCAAAGTCCCTACATTGGGGGAAATAAGGCAAAGTTTTGATTGATTCTAGACTTTGTTAAATTATATATACAGTAAAATTTTTGGACTAACCCATTAAATAAAATAAATTAAATAAAAAACTTCCAAAATAACATAAGGGAATTAATGGAATAATGAGTTGGGGAAGGATCTCATCTCCATTTAAAAGAAAAGGAAATTTCAAGCTCCATAAATGAAAAATAAGAGAACAGAAATAAAATCCAAATTTATCAGTAATCTCTACAAATAGAAATGAACTAAAAAAAATCAAGTAAAGAAGATTGTATGTCATAAATAAAAAATGATCTAATAAACTTAAAATATACACATATGACATTTATATGACGTATTTAATAGGCTTACATGCTACAGCAAAAAACTGAAGAACGTGCATTAGTTTCAAGAATTGATTGGTTGGCAGCCAGATGGTAAGAGGGCAACTAGTTAAGCTGTTGAAAGTAATTCTGGAAAAAAAATTTAATGGCTAGAATTTAGGTAGTGGAAATATGGACAAATAGGAGGCAAGAGAGGAGTAAGTGATTTTCAAACATATCAATGAGGAAGAATATTTGTAGGATTTGGTGATTAATTAAATATAAAGTATGAGAAACAGAAGGAGGCAAGATGGAGATCCCATCTCCAGAATGAAAAAAAAGTGCATATTTTGTTCTATTCTCTGAGTTAAGGAAAATAAGAGAAGCAGGTTTAGGAATAAACTCCACACTAGATGGAATAATTTTGAGATTTATGGAGTACAGCTAAGATTCAGTGGGAAGTTGGTTTTATGATCAACGAATTAAGAGAAATATTTTCTTTAGAGATAATGTTTCAGGAATTGTTAGAATGTTGATACAAATTAATATATTTGAATAAGAGAATATGACCATGTGTAGATTGAGAAGAAAACATTAAAACTGAAGAGGCAGGTGCAATAGAAGTCTGTATCAGTTACCCAACAAATGCCCTGAAATTTAGTGGTTTTTTACTTGCTCACATTGGCAGTTTAGCAATTTGGGTTTGTTTTATTCAGATGGTTTTTCTGCTGAGCTCACCTACAGTCATTCATATGGCTACAGCAAATTGGTGACTCAAACAGACTGACTGATCTGAAATGATCTCACTCACATGTCTAATTATGAGCAAGCCAGAGTATCTTGACTCCCTTTCATGCAACCTCTCTAGCCCGCTAGCTGCCTGCAGCTCATTCACACTGTGGGCCAACACCCAACTATAGTTAGAAAAAAACAAACTCATTGTTGAAAACACTTTTAAGTTATTGCATCATATTTGATAATTTCTCTAAATTCTAGTTGCTCATTTACTTTAATCAAATCATGTGATCTTTTCAAGATTCAATAAACACCACATCTTGACTGAGAAGCAACAAAGTTGCATTGCATGAGGGCATGCACTCATGGAAAGAAAAGATTATTGAAGTCATTTTGCAATGTACCACAGAGATGTAACAAAGAATGTCTAAATTAGAGAGTTATATGCAGAATGCCCAAGAGCATTCTGAGCAAAGTTTGGAGAATGATGTGGAGTGGTTCTCTATGTCAAATGTTGTAGAAGGGTCCAGTAAAATAAATCTGAAGAAAGGTCATAGGAACTATCAATGTGGAAATTGCTAGTGTTCTTTGTAAGAACAGCTTTGAAAGAGGTAAGAACTCTGAGGGTTGAGGAGGGAATGGGAAAGGGGTAAATGCAAGTAATTCAGAAAGACTATTCTTGAGGAAAGTTATTGCAGCAGAAGGATATAGGACAATCAGATGGTTTTGTTCCATCTTACTACAGGACATGCATAAAACAAAGCATGTTTAGGAGTTAGTAAGAGGCCAGGCACGGTGACTCATGCCTGTCATCACTGTGGGAGGCTGAGGCAGGAGGATCATGTAAGACCACAAGTTCAAGACCACTCTGGTCCACAAATCCAGACCCTATCTCTACAAAAATGAGAAAAGGGGTTCATTTGCAGATGTCGGTAGTCCTAGCTACTTGAGTGGCTAAGGTGGGAGGATTTCTTGAATCTAGGAGTTGGAGGTTACAGTGAACTATAATTATGTCCCCGTACTCTAGCCGGAGTGACAGAACAAGACATTATGTCAAACAATAATAATAATAATAGGGGAGAGGCCAAAGGAGAGGAAGATCAGATGCAGGAAAGAGAGAAATAAAAAACCACACACACACAAAAAAATTACCCTTAGACAGAAAAGAGGAACACTTCTTCCTATAATAAGAGAAAAGGCGAAAACCATCTTTCAGAAACTTAAAGGTAACTAAAAGAAAGAAATATGTGACCACGTGTCCACTTTCACACCATCAAGTGCAGGAGGCCAGTGTGTGGATTTATCCCACAAATTATAGCACAAAGAGTTTAGTTTAGCATTTGGGCCCAAACAAACCTGGGCCCAAATCCTGACTTTCTCACTCATTAACTGAGCATCCAGGGAAAACTAATTAAACATTTCTGATAATCTAGTTTTAATCTATTCATAGAATTATGATATCAGACTCACACCATTTGTGAGAAATATACGTGATAACACCTGAAGGCCAAACACCCCACTTCAGTTCTCATTTCTCCTTGGAAAGTCCAATTTACTAAATGGATTATATGGCATTAGGCAAATTATGACATTTTTCTAAGTTCTAATTTCCCCATCTATAGAAGTGAGGACTGGACTGATGAACTTTCCAGGTTCCTTCAAGCTCTAATGTTCCAAATATCGATAGCTCTCAGGAATGACTCCAGCCTATAACCTACCAGGAAGTACACGTTTACATGAAGCCAGAGAAAATGCCCAGAGTGGACATCCTGGAGGCTCCTAGCAAACGTGAACAATGCTGTGCAGGCTTTGAATGAAGAGGCAGCAATTACAGAGTCTGGTGAAGAAAGCAAGCCATGTGGTAACGTGACAGTGACCTTTCTGAGTGAAGTATTTTTCTAGAATTTGACAGTCCTTCTCTGGAGCTAGAAACCTGGCAGCCTACCAAAGCACATTCCTCTACTCATTCAGTAAATATTTACTAAATGGCTATTATGTGCCAAGCACTGTACTAGACATCAGGGATATGATAGTGATCAAAACTTGCAAAATCATTGTTGGGAGCAGCTAAGGATACAGTAAAGTGTATGTCATATGGTAATGAGTGCCACGGAGAAAAAAATACATCACAGGGAAGGAGCGAAGAAGGGCCAGCAGATAGGTATAGGTATTACTTGAAACGGGATTATCAGAGAACGTGTCACTGAAAAGATAAGCATGAGAAGGGCAACAGCCACGTGGACATTTGGAGAAGAACAAATGAAATCGAGGAAACAGTGAGTGTTAAGGCAGGAATGTGCCTGGTATGTTCAAGCTCAAATTCAGGAACAATATTTGTCATGGCCACAGTGCACAACATTATGAGACCCTTCTCTAGATATCATTAGATATGGAGCTCAGTTAATATCATAAGGAGCTAATTAGGGTTCCCATGACCCTGACCCACTTGTCCCCCTGGTATTCGCAGGCGTGGTCCCTTGCAGTACACCGTAAGATCCACACTGAATTACTGAAAGCTTGTGTGGCCTCTAGATATGGTTCCCCCAGCAGCCACACTCCCCTTCTTGTAACTTAATAGTTTCCTCTCCTTTAGATAGGATAAAACTATTAATTTGGAAGTCTTTTTTGTTCTGCTGGAAGCCCTTTACCTATTGGCACTATCCAAAATAGATTTTCAGATTAAAGCTTCTTTCGTTGGAGAATAAGTTCTACAACTCAGCATATCCACCCAGTCACCAGGATTATTTATTCCTACGTAGCAATGACCCAATCACTTGCAGTCTGTCTCCCACATTCTTTCTTTATACTCTCGAGTTTATTTTTACTCCTAGGTGACAAATTTCAGGCAATCTTTTGGAACCAACAAGAAGCTAATTTTGAGATAAGGATGTAAAAGTGCTAAACAGCATTTATTATAAGCCCAGGGGTGTCTATTTAAAATGCTGACGCTCTGTTAGCCACCTGATGTAATTGAGAAGCTGTAAATCTGGAGTGGTAAATTCATGTCGTTCTCACTGCACATTCAGAATTGATCAGCCTAAGGTGGCCAATCCCTGCCTCCATCAAGGACTGACGTTTCTTTTCCACGTCTCTTCACAATTTCCAAAGCCTTTTCACAGGCCTTAATTTATGGTCACATGGTTTTCTCCCTCACCATTGATCTCCCAAGTGCTAAATTCCATAGACAGTCTGCGTTTTCCTTGGCCTCCCTGCAGAACGTGAAGCTTTTGCTCCGTTCTCTGCTGTGCTCCAGCAATGTGATCCTACCCAGTTTCTTGCCATCTTTCTCTTTACCAGATCCTCACTGGCAGACATCTCTTTCTTGACATACTTCAATTTTGGTGGTCCCTGAGTTCTGCTCTAGCCCTCATCACTGTGAGATTTCCAAATCCTCTTCATTTCCCTGCCATGCCAAGGGTCTCTAACTATGGCCTCAAAGTGCTCATTTCCCACTGATCTGGCTTTGGGTGTCCAATTGATCTGAAGGGTCTCACAGATACTCAAACTCAAGTCTGTAATCAAATGGTTTGTACCCAGTGCCTTTGCACATGATGTTCTATAACAACTTCCCCTCATTCCCACTGTAGCCCCAACTAGTCCATTTCCACAAGCTATTTCCTATTGAAACTTTTGCTCAGACATTGTCCTCTGTGAACATACCCCCAAATCATCAATTTCTCCATTATACCACTGTTGCAACTAATAAATGTGTGCTTTTGCCGCAAATAGCATCTCTCACTGCATACATAGACACCCTATACTGTCATTTTTCTTGCACAAGGACCTTTAAACACCAAAGTTTTTGTTGACTTATGTTTCCACAGGGTCTAGCAGTGCAGCTCAATAAATGTGTATTGAACAAAAGAAGGAAGGAAAGAATGAAGGGAAAAAGGAAGGGAGGAAGGAAGGGTGGGAGGCAGAAGAAAAGAAAGGAAGATGACAGGAAAAAAGGGAGGAAGGGTGTCTTAGTTCATTTCTGTTGCTTGTAATGTAATATCTGAACCTGAATAATTTATAAAGAAATAGAAGTTATCACTAACAGCTCTGAAATCCAGAAAGTCCAAGGTCAAGGGGGTACATCTGGGTAGGGCCTTCTTGCTGGTGGGGACTCTCTACAGAGTTGCAGGACAATTCAGGGCTTCACATGGCAAGAGAGCTGAGTGTGCTGACATTTAGCTCAGGTCTCTCTCCTGTTACAAAGCCATTAATGCCACTCTCTAGAAACCAGTCAATTCATTAGCCTGTTAATCCACTAATCCACTCATGAGAGCAGAGCCCTTATAACCCAAGCACCTCTTAAAGACCCCACTTTTTAATATCTCCACATGAGGGATTAAGTTTCAACCTGAGTTTTGGAGAGGACAAACATTCAAACCATAGCCGAGGGATCCTCAAAACCATCCAGATTTTATATATGGAGAAAAGAAAGATTGAGGTAAATTTTAAAACTTGCCCAGATCCCATGGCTAGAAACTGCAATTCCCATGCTTAGATACAGGCTTTTGATTTCAAATGACCAGCACTTTACTTCTACTGCACGGAAGCCTCAGCTGCCACTTTTTCTTTGTTTTACTAGAAAATGGCATGGACTTTTTTAAAAGGATAAGTCAGAAAGGGTAATTCTCTTGACCTACAAGTGGGACAGGGCTTTATACCCAGCCTCTCCATGTCTTTCTGTACCTTATGAGACAAAAAGCATGTTGGTGTCACGAGTCAGCAGGAAGTCATGAAATCATTTCCAGACACATCCAATCCCATCACTGTTTCGCAATGCATAATCCCAAGCGAACGAATGGTGAAATGAAATGCTGTGATCGTGGCTCACTCCTGCCAGCCCTGTCCCTGGTATTGCCATCAGACAGTACTGCTACCAGAGTTTTCTACAAACGCTGATCCTCTGCACTGTAGAAATATCCCATCCAGTACCCACCAAATGGCCAAACCCAATGGGCGATTGGAAAGCACTGACATATTCTGTCCACCAGAGATTCCTTGATAGTGAGCCCAGGAAGAGGAAGATGGAAGGGGAGAAGGGCCTAGCTTTATCCTCCACCCTCACCAGGCTTCATCCTCCACTCCCAGCTGGCTTCAATGTGTATAAAGTATCAAGGGAAATACTGGCCAGGCCTCCTAACACACTCAGCCTCTTACTGCTGAGAGTTCCCACAGGGAACCTTACCTCTTCCTTGGCAAGAAATGGCTACAACATTGTGACTGCAGAAGGTAAAGGCTTATCTGGATCTCAGTGTGGAGGGAGCTTCCCCCTTCAGTCAGGCTCTTCCAGTTATGGAGAATTGCCTCTGTTTGGAGATTATGGCAGCTGTGGAGGTGCAAAGTGCAGTTTATGAAAGGACTTGCCCTCAGCTGCAAGGAATGCACTTGTCTGACAGCTCCCAGCTAGAGTCCTATGATATCACATCACTTTCAAGCTAAGGCCATGGGAGCTCCAGGCAGGCATTCCAGGACATGGGCGTTTCAGTCCCATGAAGAACTCCCGTATCAGCAGTCCTTGCTCTGGGTCTTCTTTTGAATTGGCCAAGACTTTGTGAGTTCTGTACTACAATCAGTGTCTCCATCCCCCATACCCTTTCATAGACTTTCCATTTCAGCTCCCAAAAGCCTTATATACTTGTAACTCTGTCTCGGCACCTGATTCTAGAAAAATCCAACTGACACAGATGCATCTACTGGGCTGCTGCAACTCACACTCCCCAGTGATTTTTTTTTTTAATTTGATAATAGTTTTACTCTACTTATTTGATGACATTTTAACCCTGTTATTACTAGTAATCCATCAACTGGAGGTAGAATGCGGCATAATTGGAGAGAGAAGACTTGGTTGTCAAGTAAGATATTGGCTTTGTTTGCTAAAAAACAAATTATTAATATTTCACTAAGGATAATCACTCAGACTATTGTTCTAACCTCAATACCTGTGGTTTGATTCCCAGTGGTAAGAACTCAGGGACATAAGCCTGAGCTCAAAAGGACTACCTCTGTCCTGCGATCATTAAAATTTTCTATCTGTTAACTCTTCTGATTTCTTCTGGGCATTTAAATGTTGATCCTTAAGATGATAAATTACAAATGTGAACAAATAAGATTAAATACAAAGAAAAATTGGGGTTTTTCTTTTCTTTCCAAAATGTAGTCTAATTTTACCTCTTTAATCTTATTGCTGTCTGGCTAGAGGCTTTCAGTTCACAGCTCGTTCCCCTAAGGGGAAATAAGAGAGAATTCCTTTGGTGGTGGGAGAGGAAATGAGAAAACTGAAGAGAAAAGGCAGGATGAAAAGTATCCTGTGGGCTAATTCATAACTCATCATTGTGATGGATGCTAGTGGGATTCATCTCAGCATCTTTTACTAGCCAGCACTCCCAACTGTGGCCAATGTGAGCATTGGCTGCTGATGACTCACTGATCATTGCCCTTCCTCTGAATTTTCATGGGCTGAACTGCAGCTAAATTGCTCCCACCTGGGGCTGCAGCCAGTGATCTAAGGGTGTAGCTAAAGTAAGTTCTTTCCTCAGTGCAATTGTTCACCTTCTCTAAAATTTCCCTACAAAATAATAGATGTGGTAGTGGCCATGCTCTTTGGGAGAGTGGTAAGAAAATGGCATTGTATTTGACTTAATTCACTTAACCATTCATCCTACATTCATTAAGGATGTACTCTCTACATAGGTCTATGCTATGTTGGTCTCGACAGTGTTGGAAATATGTTCCAATTTTCCATTTCTGAGTGATAAATCACCCAAAACTTAATGGCTTAACTCAACAGAGACCTTCTTTTTTTCTTACGAATCTGACATTTGGGCAGAGGTGATGAGGACAGCTTGTGTGTGCTCCACGTGACATCAGCTGGAACTGCTCAATGGCTGGGAGCTCAAGTCATGGGAAGATTCTCATCCTTGAAATCTGGCAGCTGATGCTGGCTGTGAACTGAACCCTCCTCTGTGATTGGATCTATGAAATGCAGCCTTTCCCATGGCTGCTAGGCTTCCTCACAGCATTCCGGCAAAGTGCCCTCCGAGGACTGGGCAGAATCTTTATCCTCACTATGACAGCCTCAGAAGTCTTATAGCATCTTTTCTACCATCCTCTCTGGCCCACCCAGATTCAAAGAGAAGAAACAGATACCACTGCCCAGTGGAAGCATGTCTTTCTCACATTGTGTCCCATGTAAATGGGATATATATTGGTGCAACTAACTCTAAAAAATATAGTTCTTCAAGAAAAAGATAGAGGTATACCCAAGGCCAATTAACTTTTGTAGTGCCTGACACAGGGTGATCTGAGTATAAGCCAGAAAGCAAAGGAGGGAATGAGCACAGGACAGTGGGTACCAAGATACTCAGCCTGCCTGGACTAGACCAGAGAACCAAGGAGGGTGTCATGTTCATAGCAGTTGTGAGGACACAGCACCCACTTCTGTGTCCATCAGAAGCTACTTTCTCTGTGCTTCTCTATGCAGGGCAGAAATGGTTGTATGAGTTAATTTTATGGCAGCTTCTTTTAAGTATAGCACAAATATCAGGTGAAATGAAAATTAATTAAGGATCCTTGAACAGATAGAAACACTGTAAAGGAAATTGAAATCCTTTGTCATATCTTTTTATAGAGAGGCAGCTGAGGCTATGCATTCCTCTAATGTCCAAGATTACCAAAAATAATTTTTCATTAACCCCCATGTTTCTTGACTAAGCACATCTGCAAAGAAATTAGAGCCACAATGACCTATTTAATCAATCCTATAGTCCTGATGCGTAGGCAGGAGGCAAAGGGCAAAGAAAATTAATTATAAAGGACATAATCCTCAGTTCCAACAGGACTTAAGTTTACTGTTTTCTAACTGTGTGACCCTGGGTAAGTGGCTTAAACTCTCTGAGCCACATTTGGGAATTACTTATTGAGTGCCTATGCAAGCCAGGCAATGCTTTTGGCATGGAAGACAAAACAAAACAAATAAATAACATCAAAACACAAAGTCTTAGCGTTCACAGAAAATACATCTTAGAGGGAGAATAAACAGAAGGCAAAGTATGTCAGTGGGGATAAGTGCTCTGAAGAAAAACCACTACAAGATGGAAAGAACAAAGCATGGGGGCAGTAGTGTAAAATTGGTCAGGGAAGACCCCTTTTAGAAGGATCTGCAGGAATGGAAGGAGGGAGCCACATGGATGTCTAAGGAAAGAGCATTCCATAAAAACAAAGTAAGAACAAAAGGCCTGAGGCTCCACTGTGCTTGTCATGTTGAAAGAACAGTGAGAAAGAAGCCTGAGAAAGTCAGAGTGACTACGGGAAATGGAATGGGGGTACTATGGGGGAGAAGTCTGCAAAATAGACAAGCGGCCAGACCACAAGGGCTTTTTAGACCATGGTAAGGATGCTGAGTTTATTGCCAATCACAGGGATCCATTGGATGGCATCGGGCAGAGAAGTGATATGATCACACCTCAACGTTTTCTATGGATCATTCTAACCATTAGGATGGAGAATAGGGAGGCAAAGGTGCAAGCAGGGAGGCCAGCCCGGAGACTATTAAAATAGTCCAAGTGAGGGATAGTTGTGGTTTGGGCCAGCAGGGAGGTAGGGAAGTGATGGAGCTAGTAAGAAAATGTTTGATCCTGGCGATATTCTGAACATAAGAGTCCAGAGAATGTGTTTATGGATTAGAGATAATAACATCAATATGATGAGGCTGCTATAAGGCGAAAACAAAGCGTTCTGTGTGAAACACCTGTGTACTGCCACCCTCTCAGAGAATATGATTTGCCAGCCTACCTCTGCCTCTCTTTCCTAACATTTCCTACAAGTAAAACGAAATCCCTCAGAACTCACATGATCTATCAGGATAAAAGGAGGGAAGAGAAGTGACAGGGAGCCACTGCTTTAGAGTGCACAGGCACCACCACTTTCCCTGCTCCCAGGCTGTCACAGCTCTATACATCCTAGAGTGTCCTGGCTAAGGGAAAGTTGAAATCCTACGCAGGCCAGCTGGAGGAACTGAGGGTATTCTCTCCCTACCTCAGGCCTTTGTGCATGCTGCTCCCTCCCTTTCCAATCCCCCTTTGCTTGCATCTTCATCTGGGTGCCTGCTACTGATCCTGTTGAATTCAGCTTGTTATGAGTGACTAATTTGGGGAACCCTCACAATCAACCTCTCCCTCTTCAGCACCCTGGAGCTGCCCATCACTTCAAACTTCACCACACTGGACTGGAATTGTGGCAGGACAGAAGAACCATCCACATTACTCTTCTGTGAACAAGGAAAATGTTTCTTCATTCAGTCTGTAATGTATATTCTCCCGCACAAGCCCCATCCCAACTGGAAAACAAGAAAAGAAAACTAAATTTAGTTTAAGCTGTGATTCTTGCATCTGATTCTAAATTTAAGGACTCTGTTGAATTAAGCATTTAGTCTCTTTAGATTTCTGAATTCTCTCATAGGCTCCAGCCCATCCCCTCTGATTATATTGTTGGGTAGGTGAGCAATGTGGAGGAGAGCAGAGTATCCTCTGCTTTAGGCAGTAGGCAGGCAGGGCTGGACTGTGCCCTGAGTCCCCTGAGAGAAGGCCAGTCCCACCTGAGGCCTGCACTTGCTAGACCATCTCTGCATGGTGTGACCTGCAGACTAGCCTCTCTCAATTTCTTTACGACTTGGCAGCTCTCTCCAGATGAAGGTCCTCCCCTGAGGTCCCAGTGACCTCTCTCAGAGACCCCTCAGAGTTTCTGCCATGTTTGGGAGATCCACACTTACTGTTGGGTCACTTTGCCTCTCCCCAAAAGGCCCCCTCCCCTGTGGCAAGTCCTTCCTCCTGGCACATCCACTCTCCTGAGTTCTGCTCAAGCTACCAGGGAACCAAAGGTGAACCAGGGGCCACCCTGTCCCACCCGCTGCTCTGGCCCTGTGATTTCCCTTGCCCCATTTCCATCTCCCCTTTTGTTCCCACATCTGCCAGGGCTGTAAAGAGTGGGCTTTTCTCCATGTTTCTTCCTGATCTGCAGTGGCATGTCTACCAGTCTTCTGTCTTCTACAATCAAGTCTATCAAACCTACTTTTGTTATGTTAAGTGAAAACTAAATAATTGAAAACATTTTATATCTCAACAAAGACTGTCCTTCAAGCCTGTTTCTGTGATCTTTCATCATAATGATCCTGCAGACCAAACAACAGTAACACCTCAGGGGGCTCTAAATACGCATTTATTTAATTCCTGCATCTGGAGTTTGACTAGAATTCAGCTGCTTGATGCTGAGCTCCACTGGGCTGGCTCAGCCAGGGTGATTCTGCTCTACTTGTTTCTCTTCTCACCCCTGTGGCAAGCAGGCTGACCCAGCCATTACTGTTGAGGTGGTGGTATGGTTCAGGAAGAAGCCCAAAGATATTTGCAGCCTCTACTGACTTTGAGTCTTCTGTTACCCTATTGGTTAAAGCAAAACACATGAGGGAAAGAAATATACTCCTCTAAAATGAGAGAGCATGTTAAATACATAAGTAGGGTTGTTCCTGAGGGAGGACTAAAGAGTGAGGCCGCGAACATGGACATGGGGAATACTGACTATTTTAGAGTGAGCCTTCTAAGACCCCTATTCCCAAACCCCCATGAGGCTAATGATTGTCTTGGGCTAGCTTGAGTTGTTACCCCTCTGCAGAATTATCTATTGATCAGTGTCTCTCCATTAAGTTGTGACCTCCTTAAGGTCAGAGGTCATGTTCTATTTATCTCGTAAGCCCTGAGTGCCTAAATACAGTATTTGTAGTGGATGCTGCGCCATTGCCTCCCCATCATAGCGTTCATGCTCTTCTGTCACATGGCATTCCTATGCTTTGGGTGACACTTTGGACACTTCTAACTTTAACCCAGACACATACATCCTCTGAAAGTCTGTGTGGAAATATACCAAGAACAAAGCTGGTCAGTAAGTGACACTCTCCTGAACATAAGGTTCAGGGATTATTCTATCAAAGTACAGAACTTCTGTTGGCTTGTTGTGCTAGTCAACTTCCCATCTCCTAAATATAAATGAGGAACTACCTACTGGCAGCCCTGAGGGAAGTCAGTTTAGCACGAATCACAAAACAGATAAAAAGGGTGGCACCTATGGCTCAAGGAGTAGGACACTGGCGCCATATACCGAGGGTGACAGGTTCAAACTCAGCCCTGGCCAAAAAAAAAAAAAAAAAAACAGATAAAAGAAGGTAGAGAGCTGAATTGGCCCCTGCCTCTGGAGTTTTCATCTAGATAATCTCATATTCCCACTCTTTAGAAATCTTTTTTACTTCATTATGCTTAATTTCTTCTATAGAGTTCATCACCTGAATTTTATATATTTATTTATTGAGATGAGCATATTTATTTGTTCATTATCTAGCTTCACATGCTAGAGTGCAGGCTCCTTGTTTGTGGTAGAGACCCTATTTTGTTTACTGCTCTGTCCTTGGCATCTTGAATAGTGTCTGAAACATAAAATGAGCTAAATAAAAATTTATCACATAGATGAATGAAAAAAATGAATGAATTGTTTAGATCAGTTTAAATTGATTTTTTCATTTATTACCACTAAAATAATCCTTATAGACTGCTCACTACACACCTGCTGAATGAATGTGTAGATGGAAGAGTCCGTGAGAGCATAAGACACAAGAACTATCTTCACATACTCAGAGGCTATGCTGTAAAAAAAAAAAAAAAAAAATTCATCTCATTCATTCATTCATCCTGTGTGGTTCCAGAAATGTAAGTTATATTAAGGCTCAATATAAGGAAAAGGTTTCTAACAAGCTGTTCAAAATGGAATGTGCTGACACAGAAGGTGATGAGTTTCCTGTCAAGGTTCTGGTATAACAGATTAACAATCTACCAAAAGAAGTTGTAGAGACTATTTTTGCAACAATGACAGGGTAGGTGCTGGATCATTTTCAGTACTAAGAATGTATAATTTTGGCCTTCTCTCCTGGACCTCAGATTTCAAAGCTAAGCAGATGGGAATGCCTTTTCTTTATATTACCTGTCACTTGAAAAGGTTTTTTACTATCTAGTCTTACTTTTGACACTTACAGTCCTGTGATTTGGGAAGGTCAACCTGTCTCAGGGAACCTCAGTTTACTTATCTGCAAAAGGAGGACATTGAGTTAGGTAAATTAAATATTCCAAGATTATACATGTATAATATTTATGAGCACTTATCTAAAGCCTTATGTTCTACTCGGGCTTTATAATATCCTTAACTAAATGTGATTTTCATAATTACAGAAACCTTTACACTGTAAGAGATACATTAGTATTACCTTCTTCCTACAAATAAAGAAACAAGCACTCAAAATACTGCGTAACTTCTCCCAGGTCACAGGATAGAAAAATTCTGGAGCTTAGACTCTGAGCTGTGAAGACTATAACTTAGAGCTAGAGCTTATGTGTCATTCAAGGATATGAAAACACCTGCACTCCACAGTACTATGATGGGCTCTCCCAGCTCCAAGGGACTCCAAGGGTCTCCAAGGGTCTCAGACTATATACTTAGAATTCAAGACTATAGTCAGTGTAGGGCAGCAAGAAAAGCAGCCTCATCCTGCCTGCCCTGTTAGTCCCTCTCAGCTAAATATCTCTAGATAAATATATACCAAAATAACTCCCAAAGGTTGTATTTATCAAACATTCTCTACCTTACCCCAGTTCCTTCACAACTGTTTGACCATGAAACAGCAGTACACACTCTAAGTCAGACTTCTCCAACTGGGGAGACAGGGCCAATGTAGAAGGCTAAGATAATATGATTAGAATCCCTATGACTGTGCCAGATCATCCATAGCTAGTGTCAGAATCAGGGCATTTAAACTTAGGAGCATAACTGAGTCTAAAAAGACCCTCCCTCTCTCTCTCTCTCTCATATTATCCTTGGAAGAATTATTAGCACTACCCTTAGTCTACCTTCGCTCCATATATCCTTTTGCTCCTAACACTAATGAGTGGCCAGAGAAATTATTTTGCAGGAACTTTATAAAGTTCCCTATTCTGATCTTTGATTAATGTATGAGTTAGCCATTGCCACAGTAATGCTGTATAACAAAACGCCCCCAAACTCAGGAACTTTAGAAAATTATTTACTGTCATGGATATTGGGGCCAATTGGGGTGGCATGGCTTCCAACTAATGCATCTGGGGGTTCCTTGATTGACACTGTGTTAAGCTAAGTGCCTCAGCTTCAAGCTGCAAGACTCTACTCCATAGATTCCTCCATTCTCCTTGGACCAGCTACGTGAAGCATGACCTTGTTGTTAGCACTAGCACAGGCAGTAAGCAAAACACTCAGATTTTTTTAATCCTCTACTCACATCAAGTCTGCTAACATTCCATTGACCAAAGGAAATCATAAGACCAAACTCAAAGTCAAGGGATAGCAAAGTGCACTCCATCCACAGAAGTGGCTGGATATATTAGTTTGCTAGGGCTACCATAACAAAATACCATGGGCGAGTTGGCTTAAACAATAGAAATTTGTTTTTTCACTATTGTGGAGCTGGAAGTCTCAGGTGTCAGCAAGTTTGGTTTACCCTTAGGCCCCTTTTCCTGATTTGCAGATGGCTTCCTTCTTGTTGTGTACTCAAATGACCTTTTCCATGTGAATGTAGTTCTCTAGTGTCTCTTCTCCTTTTGTAAGGACATCATTATATTGGATTAGAGCCCCACCTTTTTGACCTCTTTAATCTTAATTGCTTATTTAAAGACCTTATCTCCAAACACAGTTCCATTGGGGATTAGGGGTTCAATTAGGCCACTGGTTCCCAACCTTCCTAATGCCACAACCCTTTAATACAGTTCCTCATGTTGGTGACCCCCAACCATAAAATATTTTCATTGCTACTTCAGAACTGTAATTTTGCTACTGTTATAAATCATAATGTAAATATCTGATATGCAGGATGTATTTAGGCAACCCCTATGAAAGGGTCCTTCGACCCCCAAAGGGGTCACGACCCACAGGTTGAGAACCACTGAATTAGGACATAATAAGGAGTTAGCAAATGTTTCTGAACCATAGTCTTTGGCCTCATCTTTAAGTTTTTCAGCAATTTGTAATTTGATTGAATAGTTTCAAATTCTGGCCTTGCCACTTAATAGCTTTGTAACCTTAGAAAGATTATCTTTATTTCTCTACTTGTAAGACCGAAATAATAATAGCAGCTAGTTCATGCATTTGCTAAAACGTAAATGAAATAATCCCTAAAATGCATGTAGCACAGGAATTTACACAAAATAATTGCTCACAAAATGTCACCGATACTGTGGCTCTTTATAGTTAAGAAGCTTTCACTTTACTCAGGAAGGCTATGCGGGCTATGGCACCAGCCACATGCCTTCTTTTTCAGGACCTGGATTCACTCCTGTGGCAAATTCTATTCTCCCAAATCTATCTTCTTCAATCTGTTTCTGCAATATGGTGACGCTTTAAAAAATCCACTTAACATTTCTCTGTCAATAAATTAGAGGCCAGAAAGAAAGAAGATAGTGCACACTTGCCCTTCTAGAGATTTTGCAGATGGCTTGCTGCCTTGAAGCCATGTCATGGTTGCTGATGCCTCAGCTCTGTACTTTACTTTCATCTGCTACATGAGAAGTCTGTGAGCTCAGGGGAGGGCAGTGCAAGCATTAAGCATGGCCCTCTCAGAGACTTTCTCGGGAGTTCTCAGGGAGGTTAAGGACATACTACATACAGTGCAAAAGAACTTTCAAGACCTTGCAACTGTTTCCCAGAATCAAGTTTGTTATTCCATGAGCTATGTGCCACTGAGACTTGGGTAAAACATCTACCTCTGATATCCTCTTAATGCCTTCTCAAAGAAATTGATCATCTGTCTAACCTCATCAAGATCAACTCTTTTTAAAAATTACTCTTAATTATTGTGTCCGGTGATTTTTAAATTCTCAGATTCCACCTAAAATATCCCTAGCAACAAGCAGTGGGACTTGGGAGTGCAGAGAAGAACACCAACATATATTTCTTCTCTACTCAGTATACAGAAACTTATTTAATGATCACAATATACCTCCAATGGTAGTTAACGTTTTCCACTTTTTACCATAAACAAGATGTTAAAACTATTTCTAAGTAAGGCACCAAGATATAACAGGTGAGCATGCCAAATATTACATGCCAGGAAGAGATGCTGATGTGAAAGGAACTGTTTGAGAACCATTCCCACACTGCTTGGCTCCTTCAGACAAATCATGGATACGAAAAGAGGTTCAAATATGGAAAGAAGAGATTTCATAAGAAATATGTCTACAGAGCAAGAATATTCAAAATGTCATCTCCAGATTAGCAACATCAGCCACTCAGGGACTTAGAAATTTAAATTCAGACCCCACTTCAAACCCACTGAATCAGGAATTCTGAGAATGGACACAGTTATTTTTATTTTAACAAGGCTTCAAGTGACTCTGATGCAGGCCAGAATTTGAGAACTACTTCTATAGAGAAAGCTCTGATACCCACCCAGGAAATGTCCTTGGACTGTCAAGACTAACTGAGACCATCCAGAGAAAAAAGCAGTGGTCTCCTTACTGCCAGCCAACTTCCAAGCCTGGTTCACACTGGTCATTGGGGAGTGGTGTTATGCAGGCCAGGAGACTTAGGGTAGATGGAAATTAAACCAGGCAGTCTGTGGGAAGACTTCTAAGTTCACTAAAGATAAGTAGACAGGGGAAAATTCAAAACTCTAACCCACCCTACCCTCATTTCTGTATTCTGATAGAGTTTGTCACAGTGTTTCTAATCCCTAGAAGAACATAAGCTAATCCAGAAAGTCCTGCAGAGTCCCTGATGGGAGCAGAGAAAGTTGGCAGACTGAAAGGCTTCCTCACACACTCAAGCCTGTGGACTCAAGTCCAGTGGCGAGGAAGGTCCTTGTATAAACTACTCAGATAGTCTAATTCATGTCTCCTGAAGCTTGTGATGTTCAGTGGACTGAAATATGACCCTTGTCCTCTAAATTATGGAGGGCAGGAAATATGATCTGCCAAGTTGATTTAGTGCCTTTTTCAGTTCAGTGCATAGGCAAGGTGTGCTTTTGCAGGTTCTGCCAGCACAAAAGCTATGTGCTTTCCATGAGCCCAACAATGATGGTGTGCACTAAAAAGTCAGCCCAGGCTCTGCTTAGGCCATGTACTAGTTTTATGATGCCATGTGACAAATTATTACAGACTTAATGGTTTAAAATAGCATTCATCTATTAGTTCACAGTTCTGTAGGTCATAAATCCAGGCATAGTGTAACTCAGTTCTCTACTCAGAATCTTAACGAGCTAAAATCAAGGGGGAAATTAGAATGCTGGGCTGCACTCCTTTCTAGAGGTGCTGGGGGGAAACCTGCCTCCAAGTTCACTCAGGTTATTGGCCACATTAGCTTTTTGCTACTCTAGAATGAAGTCCCCAATTTCTTTGCTAGCCGTCAGCTGGGGCTGTTCTCAGCTCCTTCAGGCAACCCACATTCCTTACCACATGGCCTTATCCATCTAAAAATCCAGCAATAGGGAATTCCTTTTACACTTCAAATTTATGAATTCCTCTGTCTCAGACCTGTAGACCCAGATTTAAAGGGCTCATGATTATGTCAGGCCTATCTGAATAATCTCCCTTTTGCTTAACTCAAAGTCAAGTGATTACTTAAGTAATCAATACTTAACTAAAAATCAACTGATTAAGTAATATTAAGTGCATATACAAGTCAATTTTGCCATGTAATGTAATAATAACAGAAGTCATACCCCATTATATTGTCAGACTCCACTTATATTTAAGAGGAATCGTATAAGGGTAAAGGCTATTGATTTTTATTTAATGATTCTGCTTACCATAAACTCTTTTCAAAAACTAGACACATAAGGGGACACCCAATAAGAGATAACAGTGAATAGCTGATAGCTAAGAATGATCTTTTGCACGTCGAGAATTTTGCCAAAGAGGAATCTAAGCAAAAGAAATTTCCAAATGTTTCATGTAAGTGTCTTTTTAGAGAGACAAAGAGAGTGGGCTCTCAACTCTGCCAGGCCCAGATAACAAGAAGCCACAAAGCATAATACTACTTGCTAGTTACATAAGAACTTTCTGGTGATTCTTTTCCCCTCTACTGTCTAACAACCTCCACTTGGGTCAAGGCAAAACATCTCTTACAAGCCAGGGAAAGGGGTAAATGCTAGGACAGGAAAGAATGAAGTCATCACATTCTCTTCCCTAAAACCAAGTTTGACCCAAGTAGGGGAAATATTACATTTGAGTGAAAACTAAAGTATCAATTAATGTCTAGGGCTTGACAGCTTTTCTCTGGAATTACAACTGTGCAATTTGTGTATTTTTTATTCCTTTATTTAAAGAAGCCATAGATTTCCAGAGTTAATGGAGAAGTCATGAAGAGTCCTGAGATTTGTCCAGTGGCCTTTCTCCAATGAGTAAGTTTAAAAGGACAATGGAAGATAAGAAGGAGGAGGAGGAGGAGGAAGCTGGGAAAGAAGAGGAGGTTCTGCTGCATTTGATTATGTCCCAAGCATCACAGTTCTTCAAAGCATTGGTTACATACATGTGAGAAAAATGAGACCATAATGAAGTGAAGTGACTTGCCCACGTTACACAACTAGTAACCTGATGAGTGACTGAGCTGGGATTGGAAATCAAGATTTACTTACTCAAAAATCTACTTTTACTTCATTACCATGTCAAGGAGGAATTTTGACTATAGGCAAATCATAAATCTGGTAGGCCAAAAGTAGGGGAGGAATCATATCAAGATGCAAGCCTACCCCCACTATGGGTAGGTTTCCGCCATCTCCTTTTCTTGCATGTGTCTTATTCAGGCTAAAGACTCTGTTCTGAGAAGAATCCAATACTTTCTGTAGTCAATCAGTGTCATCTATTCATGAGGGTTCAGATAACTTGATCTGCTTAGGTAGGTCTAGGCCAGTTTCATGGGAAAGGAGAGCTATGATATGTGTCCTGAAAAAGAACAAGAGCATAAGTGGGAGAGAGAGAAGAAAGGTATTTTTAGGGAGAAACATGTATGCATCAAGTTCAAGGACTTCAAAAATTTGGATTTCCAGAACATAATGCACATGGTAAGTTCATGGAGTATAGGCTAGAGTCAAGAGTGAGGCCTAATTCTGAGGTTAGGAGGAAAATGTTAGAGGTAAACAAAGGCACACTTGAACTTAAGAGTCCTTATCAGGCATCAGGAGGGATTCGATATTCCAAGATGTGCTCAGATATATGAATCAGGTCCTTGTGGACCTTTAGCCCAGAAGCAAGGGCCCTTATGTTTCCTGCTTTCATGACAAAATAGCATCACAGGCCAGGCACGGTGATTCACACCTGTAATTCTAGCACTGGGAGGCCAAGGTGGGCCATATAGACTGAGCTCAGAAGTTCAAGACTAGCCTGAACAGGAGTGAAACCACGTCTCTAAAAAAAAATACCCAGGCAAGGTAACAAACATCTGTACACCCAGCTATTTGGGAGGCTAAGGCAAGAGGATCAATTGGAATTTGAGGGTGCTGTGATCTGTTATGCCACGGCACTCTATCAAGGGTGAAGAAGTGAGATTCTGTCTCAAAAAAACAAAACAAAACAAAAACAAAAACAAAAAACAAACAAACAAAAAAATCCCAGCATCATAGTAACAGAGGTAACTATACCTTAAGTTGATACAGGCTTCCTTCTCTCAGCTGCAACACCATGCAGAGGAAGGAGGGTGGGTTGAGTGTCAGACAGACCTGGATTCAAATGATTTTTCTAAGTCACACTCTATACCACATTTTTCCTGGAGTTGTGAGAACAAGGCTTACCATAGAAAACTAGCTTGCAGATGCTGGGATGTGCTGCTGTAGAGCAACACTCGCAAGAATGGTGTCTAGCAGACCGGGCCTTGCAGACATACTGCTTCCACTTTTCACCCTCTGCCACACCCATTTTTCTCTCCCTGATTAGAACACAAGGGTTTTAGTCTTATAGTTGACGGACACAGGGAGCTTTTTCTGTTCAAAGGAGTAACCTTGGGCTGTCTCAGTCAGGGAAAATTGTTCACTGCCTTAACCTCATACTCCAGTGCAATCACTGGGCAAAGTTCTTACATGTTCCTGGAATCAGGGCGGTTCTTACTCTCTCCCTGAAGCCAGCCTGACATTGGAGTCTAGAAGTCTTCTCAGATCCATTATCTCATTACATATTGACAATCACCCCCTGAAATAAACAGCATTCTTCCTATTTTACAAATGAGGAAAACCACAGAGGGATTTGAAAGGCAAGGCAAAATGTATTCCATTTCCTTTAATATAATTGCCTAATATTGTCCTTGGCAGGAAAAAAAAAAAATGGCCATTCTTGATGTCTGCCTTTAAAGACAATAGGAAAAGATGAAGGTATTTTGCCAGGAAATGAGATGACTCCAAAATAAAAATCTATCTAATGAGTTTCTCCAGTAAAATAGATATTCTCAGAGTACTAAGTAATAAACACCTGCCTCCAGAGATAAAACAGAGGAGGCATAGCTGACATTATTGCACTTGACTTGACCTCAGCTGAAATAAACTGAGCACAGGATCACCAAGTAAGAAAGCAGAGTCCGAGTGCTTGTGAAGAGAATGACTCTGCTCCATTTTGGTTAGCATTATTTGACTGAGAAATCATGTCACTCATGCACATTTAGATATATAAGAAACAAACACATACCTATCCACACCTTTACCTTTATATATACACGAACATGTATGTTTATACTCTCGTATGCCCCAGTTAACACAAAGCAGCCTATACATTTTTTCTTTTTATTTTATTCCAACATGTGTAACCATACTATGAAAATGCGTAATTTTGACCCTCTAAATTCCACCAAAAATGATTTTTAAAAAAGTTAGAAAGTGAAATGAGGCATAGAGAGTACAGCATTTCAGGGTCAACACCCCTGAGCTAGTAGCTTTATGACACACCTCAATCTTTCTGTTAGCTCCTGTAGCAGAAAGCATCAGGGCCCACCCACATTCTTTCAGCCCCCCTCAAAGGTCACCTGCAGACTGTTTCCATAACCTGCATCACTCTCTGGTTTGGGAGTCTTCCTGGGCCCATGGAAGGTCAGAATTGCCAAGGAGTTAATATCCCAGGAGCCACCCTCAACACAGAGATGTGACAGGAGCTGATGGGCAAACTCCCAGCTTCCTCACCCTCCAGTCAGACAAAACGCAGATGCACCGTCCATACCTCTCACAAGATGTCCATCAGGACAGAGTCCCAGGCCCACAGCAGCGGCCTGCTTGTTAATCACCTTATGGCAGTGGTTCTCAACCTTCCCATTGCTGCAATGTATTTTCATTGTTAAAAGGGGATCGCAACCAAAAGGTTGAGAACCGCTGCTCTCCCGGTGGCATTCCTCACCACCCTGTTTCACTTCCTCATGCCCTTACTGTGCCTGAGATCATTGCCCAAATACATTATTCACCCAGTCCCTTCTTCAGGCTGTGACTGACTTTTGCAGAGCACTGACTACAAAAGTTCCTTAATTCTAAAGCCTCCAAACAAGATCTCCAATCCCTGACATCACCTTCTCTCCCACAAGATCCCTGGACCTTGACATGTTTTCCAAGAAAAATGATCCCCTCTCTGGACCACGATGATTTAAATTTTGTGTTCCCTACAGGTCTACAGAAGGGATTTTTGTCGTGTATCTAGTGCAGAGCCGGGACAAAGCAGGTGATCTATAAATGACTGTGGAATCATCTTGTCTTCTCTCTCTGCCCAGCACAAGCACATCTCTAACATGCCCAGCTTATCTCTGCAACTTTAGTCTTCAGTCTTAAGAAACTGCTTGGGGCCTTGTGTAGGTGTCATGCCTGGGATCTGAGAGCCCCATGGGAAGCCCATTAGCAAGCTCTGGTAACACACTTTACTACTGCACGCAAGTGGACAAAAGAATAGGACCCTGCTGCTGGTGTCCTGTGCTGGCTTAACTCATGCCTATAAAAAGCTTTCCTCATTCCAGAGCAAAGAGATTGGCTATAGCTCATGACCCTCCACTGCCCCCACTCCCACCAGTTCCCAGGAGCTCCTTCCTTACTCTTCCTACATAAGTACCTCTCCCAGGAGTGTTCCTGATTATCTCTAGAGAACATTCCCCCCAGCTGCCTCAGGATGAGGCTGCACTGAAGCTAGACATGACACGCAGACAAAGCCCCTACACATTCTGCCAATTCATTCAGTGAGCAGGAAAGTTCTCGTGAATAAATCAGAGGGTGCTTCAGCAGCCAGAGAGTGCTGTGAGCCCCTCTGCCGCTCACCTTCAGTGCACAGCCCTCCCTGCCTTGCCTGGATCACCCTTGATGCCCATGCCCCACAGCCAAGCTTCCACTGTATGGTGGTGTCTCCCCTACTGGACCCCTCCAGAACAGGAGCGGTTTATTCATTACTGTCCACAGATTACACAGTGCCAATTACACACAAGGCATTTTAAAGGTATGTTGAATACATGAGTAAAGCAGAGCTTTCCACCCCAGTGAGCATAGACCTTAAAATGTACATACCCCTTGGAGAGGGTTCACCATGATATAAATTCATTCAGAACACTGTCTCTGAAGTACAACAAAGGGGAACTCCTAAAGGGGAAAAGAGATTGAGAATGGAGAAGCTTGAGGGCAGCAAAGGCCTGATTTGCTTCATTCACACCTTAGGCCTGGGAAGAAGGTGGGAGAATAGCTGGGCAGGATGGTATCTCTCTCAGTGGAGCAGTTTTCCCTGTAGTAAGAAGAGTGAGAACGCTGAAGTCAGACAGAATTTGATTTGCAGCCTAGCTTTCCTGAGGTTGTTCATAAAGGACTCTGAAAATGCCAAAACACAGTAGCAGAGGAATCTTGGGAAACAAGTTCAGGACAGTCAGTATTTCTGATTGGTAACCAGCCACACTTTGTGGTTTATTTTAAGCCTCTTTGAGACCAGCAGAGAAATGAACAGGGCATGGCTACACTGATTACCTCACAGATGAAGCTTTAACATGTGGAGGAGGGGGGTTTCTATTTGTAGACTCAGCTCAGGAAATTGTTTAGAGACTTCATTGGCAGGTATTTGCAGGGACCTGGTTAGGAGATAACTCCAGGTAGGGATTTTTTAATGAGCTTTAGAGCAAACACCATAAAGAAAGTCAGCATCACAACGAGAGAGGGATGCTGGTGTTCCAGCACACCTGGTGGAGACTGAACCTGGCGGGCAGCACACAGAGCTGGCATCCAGACATTTGAGAGTCTCTCCACACACTTGGCAGGGCTAGAGAAGCTGCATTCAAGCCCTGGCCTGGGTGTCATGGAAACCAAGTTTCATATGAAGGTTCATCCAAGAGCTCCTAATCTACTCTCTAAAGCAAGCTCCTTCACCATTCTCCATCTGTTGCCTTTTCTACATTTCAATGTGGGAGGTGATCTTCCTTTTTTTAAGAATGTGGAGAAAGTGGGCGCTTCCAGAGCACTCAGTGTGTCAGTCTCATCCTGGGCATGCCACATGAATTATTCCATTTAATCTTCACAGAATAACCCAAGTAGTTAGGTAGGGTGAGGTAATACCCAACAGCGAGAATTCAGTGAGAAGAGCAGAAGCCACGCTAGGTATTTTAGCACAAATATATTTCATACAAAAACGTATTCAATACAAGGCAGGGAGTAAAGGCCAGTGAAAACTACAACTTGCTTTGAAGAAATCAGAAAATCGGAGCCCAGGGAAGCCCTGCTGACTCTAATCTTCATGCCACATGGAAGTCTGGGTCCCCAGAACTTCACCTGGAAGCCACTGTAAACCTTGTGTTCATTGTACGTCCATGTACGTACCACAGTACCTCTTCCAGGCTGGCATGAGAAACTAAACAGGAACCCTGTTGACCTGAGAGCCTGGAAAGTTTGCAGCCTCCCCCCTCCTGCAAAACAAGGACTAGCTTTGAATCAACAGCCACTATCCAGCACTGAGAAATACTATTGCGTTCATCTTAGTATTGAGGCAACTAATATTTCAACAAGATAGTAACTTTTCTCAACTTCCCTCGGCTAGTTTGTGGTGAGGATGATAGACTAATAGAACAGGTCCCTCTGCCTCCAAACGCAAGAATGAATGGAGTTTGGAATAACATGGAGGCACTTGCACCCAGAGAAATCAGTTCTATGCTTGGGTCGCTGTTCATCCACCAACCCCACCAGCATGAGGGAAATGGATAAGAAAGGTTTCCCTAAAGGCCATGAAGGCTATGTTAACCAGTTTGAGGAAAATATTTCAAACTATATATAAAACCAGCACACTGTACCCCGTGACTGCATTAATGCACACAGCTATGATTTAATTTACAAAAAAAAAAAGAAAGGTTTCCCTGCCATCTACCTACACAAAAGTCTGTTTGTCCTTAGTCATTAGGAAAAGTCTTCATATTAATGTTAAACACAAAAAAAATAACTTAAGGCATAAACAGGGGAATGCATTCAGAACCACAGTAAGATTCTCACCCACCAGACTAGCCAACGTGAAGCGTTAGTGAGAATGTGGGAGAGCCACACCAAATCCCAGATAGATGTATTTTCTGTGACTGCTTTTGTGCCACAACAGCAAAGTTGAGTAGTCATGAAAGGATATCTGACCTGCAAAGCCTATTGGCCATTTACAGAAAATGTTTTCTGACTCCTGCTTAAGAATACGGTTGAACTTGACTTTCCTAGCTTTGACCTGGATCTTGCCTGTCTCCTATAAACTTCCTACTGCAGACACAAATCCACACATCCATACTCTGACCTCAGGCATGGTGACTAATGAGGCCAGTACAACCTATGTCCTTGGACCAGAGATACAGGAAATTAAGTCCACTGTCTGCTGGCCATTTCTCATTGTGGGCACAAGGGTGGATACATCATGTGCCCAAGCCATTCCTGATCAAGGCAGTGCATGTGATAGCAGACTCTGGCACTAGGGTCTCACTGTCTCCTATTAGAAATTTCTAATAGAATAGAATGTGATGACCTCATTTTGAAATAGAATATGTAAAAACACAGCAATATGCCAGGATTATATATCTATAAATATACAGAGGTAAGTATTAACGATCAACATGATCTGGTCATTAAAAATGTCTTAAACCTCTTACCTATTACCTACTTTATCCCCTAAGTAAGACAAAGCCATTGCAGCAACACTGTCAAGTCATATAATTCTCACTGGGTCTTAGGAGGAAACAGCTGATGTAAAATAAGCATCTATTTTTTATGTCATCCCAATTCTGCTGACTCTGTCCTCATGAACTCACCTGCCCAAGACACCACACCTACTTCAAAGGTCTAAATGAGAAATCATCTAATAAGGGTGAAAGATGCCACAAAGACAAAGACTGGGGGGAAAAAATGAGCCAGAAAGAATGCAAAGACAAGGAATTTCAGCAAATCACCTGTTCCCACACAGGGAAGGGGAAAAAAAAACAAAAAAGCCAGAGTGCCCTCCTTTGTGTGCTATTTTGGTCACATGTGATTAATAGCCTGTCACACTGTCAGGAGAATCCAGACTCCATCAAATCACCACATGGCAGCTCTGCACACTAAAGCAGGGCACGTTTTTGCACAAAATGTGCCGGAGGGATGCACTCTGTGTGTGTGTGTGTGTATATATAGAACACATACCTGCCACTTACATCCCTTGATCCTGAAATCCTGCTGAAATTTCTCTCCCTACACATACTGCCAGAGTGTGTGTGTGCTGGGGGGAGGTGTGTGTGTTTTCCCATTTCATTCAGCAAGCAGCTGCGAAAGCTGTTATACTGCCTACCCAGCAACAGAAAAGGATCTGGTAAGTGTTTAATGAGGGGGAGGTGTGATAAAAGGGATAGGGCAGATAAATTGGGTAACTTGGAAAAGAATGAGATAAGATAATGAATGTGTTGCCATGGAAACCAGGTCATAGTCATAATTTAATACTGCTTTCTATCTATAACATCCTGTATTCTGAGAAATGGGCAAACCCTATATTTTTTACTCATGAATGTTATCTTTATAGAGATATAAACAGTCTAGTCAGGGTACTTTATTTCCCCGCCCATTAGTAAAGCGATACATAAATGAGATATAAAACATGCCCTCCAGAATAGAAGAATGCAAAAACTCTTTGTGAATCCTGAAAGGACTCTCTGTGACTTATTTTTGTTCCTCATTAAATTGACTGTCACATTTCTCTTTACTTCCCATAAACACCCTATCTTCCAAGCCTGATTTTTAATAAATATGCACAGGAGAACACTCATGAAATTGATACATTTCTGTAAAGTTTGACTTCCTAACCAAATGCACACAAACTGTCTGTATCAAAAGAGCCCTTCAAATAATCATCCCTGGAAGTTTCTGGGCAGGCAGATTCCCCAGGGAAAAGCTATTTATAACTCTTCCTTTAACAGGCTGAAGTAAAGGTGACTTTAAAGTGCTAAAATACTAAAACATAAATAAAAATACAAATTTGTATAGAGCAGCATGGAACCAGGGTGACACAATACATATTCCCAGCTCTCAGCGTCCTATATACACCAGTGAGACCAAACTTTCGCTGTGCTTCCTGGTAGTCAAAGCAAAAGGTAAAGCACAAAAAAATATATAAATGAATAAAATAAAGCAGCCTTCACAATAAGTCAAGCTTTTCTTAGAACTTAGTGTTAAAAGAAATTTCTCAGTTGTTGTTCACAATAACCCCAATCACAAATGCAGTGATAGGTTTTATAAGGACCTTTAAGTATAAAAACAATGTGCAAGCCTGTGAAAGCAATCTTGAAGGTTAGAGAGAGACGTAATAAAGGAGAGGGGAAGGGAGGGGATACAGAGCATTTTGATTTCTCCTGCTTAATCCTAGAATTACGATACTTTCAAGGAGTATTCATTCACTTCCAGATCTCTTATTTCAGCTAAACTTTAGGGAAGCATTTGAAAGCATACTATGCTTTTATCCTCTGATGGCCTACTGCAGATCTACTCTGGGTTTGATGATGATATATAGACCAGATTGACAAGTTTTTTGAAAAGGGAAGGGAATTTCAAGACTCTCCAACCAACTCCCAAATGATGGTGTTATTGCAAAGGCATTATTACAACACAACAAACTCAAAGGTAACTGAAGTGTTCACAGTGCAACTGCATCCTCCTGGAGACCTTGGTCCCATTCATACTCTAGCAAAGGCAGAGACCGTTAATTCTCCTCACATCTTTCTGGCTTCTCTACACCTCCCAGATTCCCAGATTCCTTTGCAGTTAGATTTGGGCTATATGACTAAGCTCTAACCAAAGGAATGTTGGCAAAAATGACTTAAGCTCTTAAAAAATCCAAGGTGATCTTCTAGTTTGCTCTCTTCTCAGAGACCATGTGTCCCAGAGAAAGTGGCTCCATCCAGCTGTGACATAAGAAGAATGAACTTTAATCATGCTAAGCCTCTGAGATTGCAGGGATTACTTAGTGCGAGGGTAACCATCAATTACCAAGATGACTAATAACACACTAGACAAAAACATCCTTTCTCACATAATTTGTCACTTTTAAATCCTGTTTTATTAATTTCATTACAAAGTAATACACTTTTGTTTTAAAAATTTTTATAAAAATATAGACAAGATATAACTACCAAACTATCTTTATAGATGCAATGTGTCTTGCTCTTCCTTCCTTCCCCCTTCTCCTCCTGCATTCTTAACATAAAGAGATAGAAAATAGAGATAAAGAGAGATAAACAGTGGATCTGCCAGATATAGATAAATAAGCAGATCGTAGAGAGGCAGACAGGCACCATTCTTAGATATGCTTCTGTAAGTTTCAGGTGGGCGTGGTCTTCACATAGCCTCAACAGGTGGCAGCGTTAAGGTCACTCTTGTTAACTTATAAATGTCGGCCTTGAATGCTAACAGATGAGTGGTTAGAAAGTTGTAGGAGAGTGTTTTAGCTCAAATAGTTCTACTTCATTCAGAGCCTGCATTTGAATCACCACTCTCTACTGCTTTCAGTAAATTAATTATCTTTCATGCACTTAACCAATTTTTCCAACACCAATTTTTGCTTAACTAGTAAGATAAGTGATAGGTCATTGTTGTTTCTTTCCTGTTTCCTGACAACTTGTGTTTCCTTTTCTGTTGACTGCCTATGTTCTTTAAGGTTACTTATCTATTTATTTATTTTTAAGAGCTCTATATAAATTAAAGATATTACCCTTGTACCTGCTTAGTTTCTTCAAAAATATTTTCCTGGCACTCGTTTGACTTTCATTTATGGTGATTTTTCTTTATTTCTTCCAAATTTTTCTTCATCATTTCCATGAAGTAGAGCTCGTGTTTACTCTGAAAATTGTCATAAATGTGTACTTATGCTTTCCATGGACGTTAACTGTTTAATTTTTTTACCTTTTTTCTACTTGAGAGTTATGCTTATACATGTATAAAGCCATTAGATCCTCCTTAATTTTATTTTCTTTATTATTTTTATTTTGCACAGTTTCCCTAATATTAATATCTATGTTTTATCCTACTGATTTGAAATGTTCTATTTTTATATATTGTATAAATTATGATATACCAAGGAAAGTAGACAATCTTGATTTATAAAGAAAATACTCTAGTGTCTGCATTTTAAATATAACGCTGAGTACTTGGTCAGATATATACATTTACTATAGGTAGAAACTATTCTCGTAACCCTGTTTTACTTATAATTTACTTTAACCAGGAATAGACAGTGATAGAGCCTCCTCTTACTAACATAATGAATTATCAAAATATATATTTTTATTAATGAGCCATCATTAAATTGCTGGACTAATACCTACTGAGTCATAGCATGTAATTTCTTTAATATACTAGATTTCACACAGTCATCATTTGTTAAAAATTTTGCATTTCCAATTTGAAGAGAGATTGATCTATAGTTCCCTGTAGTTAAGCTAATTACGAGAAATAGAGGAGGGGAAACTTGACTTTTCTTCTCAAATATTTCAAGTGGCACAAGAATTTGGGGTTATATAACTGTTTAAAAGAACCCATCCCTAAAGCTTTATGGATTCAATAGCATTTTGAGGGTTATTTTTAGATATTTTTTAATAATGGCTTTCAAAGCCTATTCAGCTTTTTATCTATTTCTTCTATAATTGTTGTTTTTTATATTGCCCCTTAAAATTATTCTTTCATCCATGTATTTACCTGTATTACATATACTGGAATAAATTCCACTTTTACTGTTACATTCGTTTATGTATATACAGATAAGTATTTAGTTATAGCGCCATGATCATTCCTAATAAAGTATATGGTTATTTGCCTTTATTTCTCTGATCATTTTATGAGATTTTTGTCTATTTTATTGGTCTTAATTCTTTTTAAGAAAAACACAAAGATTCCAGTATTAATTTTTATTATTTTCACATATTAATTTATTCACTTCTTCCATGGATGGACATGATTACAACCGTTAAATAAAACTCATTATTGATTTTCTTTTTCTGTTATCTACTTAGCATTTAAAATACAGCATTCTCTCATTACCTAGATTGTTCCATTTCTTTTGTATTTTAATTTATGCATAATTTATTAGCTAAATTTTTTTTTTGTTTGTTTGTTTTTGCAGTTTTGGCCAGGGCTGAGTTTGAACCCACCACCTCTGGCATATGTGGCCAGCACCCTACCCCTTTGAGCCACAGTCACCACCCACTAAAATTTTATAATAGTTATATTTTCCTTTGGATTTCACCATGAACCATATAGACTTGGTTGCCATTGCACATTTAATGTCTTTGTCCAAAGTTTCACTTTTTCTGATATCAATCCTATTCCCTTTTATTTCAAATTGCATGTAAATATATGTCTATTCCCTCATGTTTAAGCTTATTCTTCAATTTTTAGGGGTATGTTATGGTCTAAATGTGTCCCCCCAAATTCATATGTCTGAAACGTAATCCCTAATGCAACAGTGTTGGCAGGTGAGGCCTGATCAAAAGTGACCAGATGAATGCCACAATAAATAGAGCTGTGGAAGTGGGTGGGTATGTTCTCTTCTGCTCTTCTGTCATGTGAGGACACAGTATTTGTCCCGGTTTGCCCTTTGCCTTTTGTTATTTGAGTATACACTAAGAAAGCCCTTACCGGCTCAGCATCTGTGGCTCAAGTGGCTAAGAGCACCAGCCACATACACCTAAGGTGGCGGGTTTGAATCCAGCCCAGGCCACCAAACAACAATGACGGGTGCAACCAAAAAATAGCTGGGCGTTGTGGTGGGTGCCTGTGGTCCCAGCTACTTGGGAGGCTGAGGCAGGAGACTCGCTTGAGCCCAGGAGTTAGAGGTTGCTGTGAGCTGTGATGCTACAGCACTCTACCCAGGGGGATAGCTTGAGGCTCTGTCTCAAATAAATAAATAAATAAATAAATAAGGCGGTGCCTGTAGCTCAGTGGGTAGGGCACTGGCCCCATATACTGAGGGTGGCGTGTTTGAACCAGCCCCAGCCAGCTAAAATAGCAGTGACAACTGCAACAATAAAAAAATACCCGGGTGTTGTGGCGGGCACCTGTAGTCCCAGGTACTCGGGAGGCTGAGGTAAGAGAATTGCCTAAGTTCAAGAGTTGGAGGTTGCTGTGAGCTGTGATGCCACAGCACTCTACCATGGGTGACAAAGTGAGACTCTGTCTCAAAAAATAAATGAATAAATAAATAAATAAGATAAAAAATAAATAAAACAAAAATCTCACAAATTAGTTTTTGTGGGGTTTCTTTTGTTTGAGATAGGGTTCTGATCTGTTGCCTGGGCAAGAGTACAGCAGGGTCATGACAGCTTACTACAAAATTGAACTCCTGGGCTCAAGTGATCCTCTTGCATCAGCCTCCTGAGTAGCTGGGACCAAAGGGGCACACCCCACCACACCCAGCTAATTTTTAAACTTTTTGTAAAGACAAGGTCTGGCTGTTGCCCAGAATGGATAGAGCAACTATTATTTTTATAAGTGAGGCAGGTTTTCCAGGGAGGATGAGATTGATCACTTAGAAATGCCTAGGAAAAAGAGTACTGGAACAACAGAAGAGAAAATCAGTGAGTCCGATGTCATGTTCTTCTGGTCTGTAGAAACTGTTGACATCTCTACATTTCTCTCCATCATTTCCTTTTTTAAAAATCCTTTGTATGGGCTGGGCCCAGTGGCTCACACCTTTAATCCCGGGACTCAGGAGGCCAAGACGGGCTCAAGAAATCAAGATTAGCCTGAGCAGGAGCAAGACCCTGTCTCTAAAAAGAGCTAGGTGGGCACTGTGGCAGGCACCTATATTCCCAGCTACTCAGGAGACTGAGGCAAGAGAATCGCTTGAGCTCAAGAGCTGGAGGTTGCTGTGAGTTGTGATGCCATGGCACTCTACCAAGGGTGATAAAGTGAAACTCTGTCTCAAAAAAATAAATACAATAAATAAATAAAATCCTTTGTAAGTATATATAGAGAAAGATGCTGAATTGAGCAATTTTTAACCTAAAAAAATTCAGGAGTATGGACAAAGTTTTTCTCATACTCAGAAATTGTAAAGTGGATTTCCTTAAGTCTCTAACAGTATAAATCAAGAAAAATCTTTTCTCTCTAGTACTTTTCCTGCTAAAATTAAAAAAAAAAAAAGAAAGAAAAGAAAAAAGAGAAACCTAGCTTAGCACCTGGCTGTTGAATTTCCTGTTGGACTAACAAAAAAGGAATTAAGATTATATTATCTTTCAAGAATAGTTAGCTACAGCTGTCAGCTATTTATTGTACAATGCTCCTCTCTTGGAGAAAAAGAACCACACAGTAGATTTGAAAGTAGGCCCAGGGGAGGCAATTTAGGGATTATAAATCATACTCACTCTTCCTTAAGTGAAAGGATTGGGAATATGAGCAGCAATGGGTAAAGAAAGGAAGACTACAACAGACTAGCTATTTCAGTCATAGCTACCCATTTCCTCCTCATCAAAAGATTGTCAGTGATACTGTAACTTTAGCCTCTTTCCCCTATATTTTAGAATACAGAAAAGTAACTTTTGTTATAATAACTTTGCTAGCAATTCTGACCTACATATTACTTGTACATTTTATAATTTTTTTTAAGAGCTTCACTATGTCCCCCTTGGTAGAGTGCCACGGTGTCACAGCTCACAACAACCTCCAGCTCTTGGGCTTAGCTGATTCTCTTGCCTCAGCCTCCCAAGTAGATGGGACTATAGGCACCTGCCACAATCCCCGGCTATTTTGGGGGGGGAGGGGGAGGTTGCTGTTGTCATTGTTGTTTAGCAGGCCCAGGTTGGGCTTGAACCCACCAACTTCGGTGTATGTGGCCAGTGCCCTACTCACTGAGACACGGGCACTGAGCCTATATAATTTTTTTTAATAGTTCTTTTTTTTTTTTTTGGAGACATAGTCTCACTTTGTCTCCCTTGTTTGAGTGGGCTTAAGCGATTCTCTTGCCACAGCCTCCCAAGTGGCTAGGACCATGGGTGCCTGCCATGATGCCTGGCTGTTTTTAGAGACAGGATCTTGCTTTGACTCAGGCCAGTCTGGAATTTGTAAGGTCCGCCAATCCACCCATCTCAGCCTCCCGAAGTGCTAGGATTACAGGCTGGGAGCCACCTTGCCTGGCCTTTCCTTACAGTTTGATTTTTTCATAAATGTGGGCCCCCATCTACTGAAAACAGAAAGAAAAACAGCAAAGTTTAATACATAATTTACTTAAGATCAAAGAAAAATTAGAACTATGACTATGGACATAGCTACCGTGCATGAATGAGACTGTCTAACTCCTATCTTGCTAAGAACTAACACACTGAACCACAAGACTTCTAAGAAGTAAGGCCTGCAGTTAGGCTATACCACCAATGACCATATATTTCTCTCTTCTATGGTCTTTCACTCAAAAGAGTTTTTAGCCATTTCTTTGTGACTGGGATTATAAACTCTTTTTTATTTTTTTGAGACAGAGTCTATGTCACCCTTTTTAGAGTGCTATGATGTCACAGCTCACAGCAACTTCAAACTCTTGGGCTTAAGCAATTCTCTTGCCTCACCCTCCTAAGTAGCTAGAACTACAGGTGCCCACCACAATGCCCAGCTATTTTTTCAATTGTCATTATTATTTTAGCTGGCCTGGGCCAGGTCTGAACTCACCAGTGTAAGTGTATATAGCCGGTGCCCTACTTACTGAGCTATGGGTGTGGCACTGTAAACTCTTTTTCCAAATGATGGTTGTGCTTTAGTTGTTTTACAACTTATTACCAAACTTATTTAGATGACTAACTATAACAAATACTGGGCTCCATTACTTTGATAGCACTGGTAAGTCATATAGAATACATACAAACATTTAAATTCTTTTTGGGTAGTTATTTTAGTGAATCATACCTTTGTGGAAGACACCTTTGGTTTAAGAAAAGTTTTTGACATTATAACCTTTAATAGTTCCCATCCGTAGTATGCAACATGTAGTATGTAAAAATATAATTCACCTAAGGAAAAAAAAAAACACCAGGAGTCAAGAAAAACTATAAATACTCAATAAATTTAAGTAATCCATATGTACTGATATAATGAACAATACAATAAACTTAAGGTTTGAGAACTAGTCAAAGAGAACGGTAAATATAGATGATTGAAGAAATCAAATGCTATAATAAATTTTAATTTTAATGGTCCTATTTGTTAAATAATCTATTTATGATGTTATAAAGTTTTCCATATTACCTCATTGTTCTATGTATTAGATAAAAATAGAAATACTAAATAGTTTCACTTAACCTTTTGTCATTAAGAAAAATTAGACAATTTGCTTTGGCATCCATAGCACAGTGGTTATAGTGCTGGCCACAGACACCAAGGCTGGCAGGTTTGAACCCCACCTGGGCCAGTTAAACAACTGCAACAAAAAAATAGCCAGGCGTTGTGGTTGGTGCCTGTAGTCCCAGCTACTTGGGAGGCTGAGGCAAGGAATTGCTCAAGCCCAAAAGTTTGAGGTTGCTGTGAATGCTGATAAGGTGAGACTCTTTCTAAAAAAAAAAAGAAAAAAGAAAAAAAATTAGACAACTTTGAGTTGTTTTTCTGCTGAAAATTAAAGTTCTCAGGCTCGGCGCCTGTGGCTCAATCGGCTAAGGCGCCAGCCACATACACCTAAGGTGGCGGGTTCGAATCCCCAGCCCGGGCCCGCCAAACAACAATGACGGCTGCAACCAAAAAATGGCCAGGCGTTGTGGCGGGCGCCTGT
>CAUYQV010047506.1:0-14673 GCA_963574575.1 Galagoides demidoff
GAGTGCCATGGCATCACAGCTCATAGCAACCTCCAACTCCTGGGCTCAAGCGAGTCTCCTGCCTCAGCCTCCCAAGTAGCTGGGACCACAGGCGCCCGCCACAACGCCCGGCCATTTTTTTTTTTTTTTTTGGTTGCAGCCGTCATTGTGTTTGGCGGGCCCGGGCTGGGGATTCGAACCCTCCACCTTAGGTGTACGTGGCTGGCGCCTTAGCCGATTGAGCCACAGGCGCCGAGCCAAAATGAATACTTTTCAATAAAACAATAACAATAAAAAGTATTAGTAAGGATGTAGAGAAATTGGAAACCTCAGACACTACTGGTGGGAATATAAAATGATGCTGTTGCTTTTGAAAACAGTCTGGCAGTTCATCAAAACATTAAACATACAGTTACCACATGTTCCAGTGCTATGATCTAAATGTGTCTCCCCCTCCGCCAAAATTCATATGTTGACACTTAATCATCAGTCTGACAACATTAAGAGGTGGGACCCTTAGGAGGTGATTAAATGATGAGGGTGGAGCCTCCATGAATGAGATTAGTGCCCTTACAAGAGAGGCTTGTGGGAACCCCCTCACCTTTTTTGCCCTGTGGGGGCACAGCAAGAAGGTGTTATCTTTCAAGCAAGCTCTCTGGAGACACTGCATCTGATGGTGTCTTGATTTTGACTTCTCAACCTCCAGAACTGTCAGCAATAAATTTGTTTATAAACTAAACTAAACTTAGTTTGGGTGATTTATAAACAATTTCTATTGTTTAGGTATAGGCATGTTTTGCAATTACCCAAACTAAGTTTGGGTAATTTATAAACAACAGAAATTGTAAATGTTGTACAGGAAGGAGTATTCATAGCAGCATTATTCATAATAGCCAAAAAGTAGAAACAACCCAAATGTTCATCAAGTGATAAATAGGTACAGACGTGCAATGAAATATCATTCAGCTTTAAAACAGAAAGAAGTTTTGGTATGTGTTACATCATAGACAAACTTTGAAAACATAATGCTAAGTGAAGGAAAGCACACATATTGCTTGATTCCTTTTATATAAAGTATTCAGGATAGACAAATTCATAGAAAAAGAAGGTAGATGAGCGGTTTCCAGAGGTTAGGGAGAGAGAAAAATGGAGAGTGACTGCTAATCAATACAGGGTTTTTTTTGCGGGAGGAGGTTGATGAAAATGTTCTGTAATTTGACAGTCGTGATAACTGTTCAGTATGCTAAAACCATGGAATCATAAACTTTAAAATGGTGAATCTTATTGTGAATTATTATATTTTTTTAAAGGAGTTCTTAAGAGCCCCATCCAGTGTCAGCTTCTACCCATAACCAACCTAGGGATATCACCTGCCAGAGATCTGGTCCTTGAAAGTATCTAAGCACCTTAAAGGGTATCTATCTTCCGTCTCACCAGCTGCTTCTAGTTTTCATAGCAGAGAATATTAGAGATTTGCTGATTCTGACCTCAAAACAACTTTATGTCAGAATTCTATTTAGAACTTCCAGATGAGTTGATTCTATTCATGCCTTTTATCTTAGCCATTGTCAGTCACTGTTAAGTGTATGCTGGGAATTTGTCAATCAAGAGAACCAATAGAGCACATGTGATTTCTCATTTCTCCCAGGCCCTTATTAAAATAATAGTAAAGAAATTTAAAAAATCAATCCACAACAGTACATAGAAGTAGGGCTTTAAGGAACAAAGGTACAAAAGTTTTTCTGACTGAAATTCACAGAAGGAAAGAAGAGTCATGAAATAGGGTGGAGGAAGACTATTCAAGAATTCAGTAGAATAAGATGCTGTTGCAATCCGCCCTGCAAAACCTCAGAAAAACTCAGGATCTGCAAACACTGAGTATGCCAGAAAGTAGCACTGGGGGGGCTTAAAATGGAAGGATTAATTTAAAGCCTATGTTGAGAATTAAGTCACCAAACCTACTCTTACATGTAAGCATAATGTCTGAGATCTAGGTGTTTTCTCCCAGGGGAACAACAACAAAAAAAAAGACTAAAAAATAGAGGGTTCTTTTCTAAAGAAATTGAGCACATGATCTGGAAGCATTATGGAAGCTAGAAAGCAAGTTGACACAGAAGGACCAAGTTGTCTACATTCTGGAGTTTGTATCAGTTAAGATGACTTTATTTATAAGTATCAGACTTCTGTTTTTAAGAATATGAAAATGCACTATCTTACGCATTTGGAGGGGGAGTAACTAGGGATTTCAATTTAGTGGTTGAATAACATCAAGGGCCCAGCATCATTTCATCTCTCTGGTCTGTGTTCCTGATTTGGATCATTCTCAGATTTGAATACATGTAAAGAAGAAAACGGACTCTATTTTCTTTTGTCTTTTTTTTTAATTTAGAAAACATCTTCCAGGTGTTTTCAATGTTTTTACTTCATTTCTCATTGACCAAAATTGCAAAACATGCCTATACCTAAACAAAGCACTGGCAGGGGAGATTGGAATTATCACATTGTAGTTTAGCGCATTCAAGATTTACCCTTGAGTTAAGGGTAGGTTCACTTGACTAGAAAGAGAAGGGTGACAACTAAATCAAAACAGGGTTATGTTAGCGAGGGAAAACTAAAATTGAATTCTGGGTAGGTATCCAATGGTGTCTATCATCTGAAGCATACCACCTATGGTCTGTTTTTCATCTATTAACACTAAAGCAAAGCCTCCTAATTGACAAAGCCCTGCCCACAAACATCGGGTGCCCAGTCCATTTTTCCACTACATCATTGTAAATTAAAAACTAGCCAGCGAAGCTCATAAGACATTGAAGGAAAGCCGGCAATACAGAAGTGCAAGACTGGGATAAGGACTACCACTTTCAATACTAAGGTAGTAGTCAACACTGGACAAGACCTTCCCATCGTACACTACTGTGTTTGGGAAACATACATAAAATAACTGCTTTTAGACATTGGTCAGTAAGAAATCTAGAACTGTGATTCCCTGAAAACTGGAAAACCAATGAAACAAACCTTTTGATCACTATAGCTCTTAGCCTGGAGGCACTTTCCAGACCTCAGTCAGGGAAAGGACTGCACAGAGACAGAACTCCAGAAATCTGTTCAGACAAAGGCTTCATTAGGCTAGGTAAGTTCTGTTAGATAGATAGCAAGGGACTTCTGAGGCTCTCTTCAGGACAAAGTGGATGCCTTGTCTTGGTGCTTCCTGAAGCAATTGCTCCACGTAGGAGGAAAGACAAGAATGGACCCTGTCTTGGGGTTGTCCACCTTACTCCTGTCCAGAGCAACTGCTACACCTGGGAGAAAGAGGAATGCCCTGAATGCCAGGGAGCCAGGCATAGTAGAATTTGGAAAGTCACCTAGAGTAACCCAAGGCTAATTATCATGCCATCAACTCTCTATCAAAGTGGTTCCATGTTGATATCTGAACCATGAGGCAGGCCCAATTAAAATAGTATAAACAGTCCATTACCAGAACCTTTTTTGTCATGACAAGGGGGTTGTTTTTGTCTATGGCAAATGTATCTTGCTGTGTAAACCTTTATCTTGCTCTTCCTCTAAACCTGCCTTTCTCTTCCTCAATAAACTTTGTTTCATTTTTGATGAGTATGGTCACTCTTCAGTCAAGAGCACACCAGATAACCAAACCCTAACAGTTCATCTAGCTCTAATATTTCTTTTGAGAAACCTTGATATTGAATCCTATGTGGCCCTGGTCAATAATCACTTGAAACGTCCATGTGGGTAATGAAACTTCTGACATCTGGCCATAGGAATATTGCTTGGAACTACATATGCCTTTCCCAAAGTCTAGCCTCAATACATTGGCACAACATAGAGACCATAAAAGTTCTACTATTAGGTATCTAACTTTATTCCAGTTATAAATGGAGAAAAATTATAAGATTAAAAAGCAATCTAGGATGTCAATGGATATAACTAAGATAGGAGGGTGAGAATTACAGAAGATAAGAAAGCCACATTTCATTCCAAGAAAGGCCCTCTACAGAAGAATGAAAGAAGAGAGTACTGCTAGGGTCACTGATGAAGTAAGTTTGAGATAAAGGATCCTTTTGTTAACTAAATAATAAACAAAGAGGGAGATGCTCTTTAAAAAGAAAGATATGGCTTGGCGCCTGTGGCTCAATTGGCTAAGGCACCAGCCACATACACCTAAGGTGGTGGGTTTGAATCCCCAGCCCAGGCCTGCCAAACAACAATGATGGCTGCAACCAAAAAATGGCCGGGCGGGCGTTGTGGCGGGCGCCTGTGGTCCCAGCTACTTGGGAGGCGGAGGCAGGAGACTCGCTTGAGCCCAGCAGTTGGAAGTTGCTGTGAGCTGTGATGCCAGGGCACTCTACCCAGGGGGATTGCTTGAGGCTCTGTCTCAAAAAAAAAAAAAGAGTGGAATTAGTTAGAAGTTGGATAGGCAGTTGCTGGGCAAATGTGTTCACACAAGTTTTTTATTTTTGTTTTGTTTTTGGTAAGGTTATGATGGACTTTGTGCAAGGTTGTAGTTTTTCTAGTTTTTTGTGATTGTTCTTGTTATTAGGCATTTGTGTATGAGAGTCTTCCTTTCATGACTTTTTTTCGCTGTTCATTAGGGTTTTTTTTTTTTTTTTTGCAGTTTATTGCCCGGGCTGGGTTTGAACCTGCCACCCTACAGCATATGGGGCCGGCGCCCTACTCCTTGAGCCACAGGCACCACCCTTCATTAGGGTTCTTATTTTTATTTTCTTGAGACAGAATCTCATTTTGTGACCCTTGGTAGAGTGCCATGGTGTCATAGCTCATAACAACCTTAAACTCCAGGGCTCTAGTGATCCTCCTGCCTCAGTTTCCTCAGTAGCTTGGGGGTACCTGCCACAATGTCCAACTAGTTTTTCTATTTTATCAGAGATGAAGTCTTACTTAGGCTGGTCTCAAATTCCTAAGCTCAAGCAATCCATCTGCCATGTGCCTGGGCCATCATGCACAGTGACTCCATTTTGACTAAAATAAGTGACTTCTTTTGATTCTAACAACTTTCCCACTTTTTTCTTAAGCTAATGTTCAGGAGAGCTAATGTTCAAAATCTCTCTATTTTGAAACATGCCTAATAAAATTGCTCTTGTTAAAGTCACTAGTGGCCTGCTAATGGGCAAAATCTATGCTCTATTTTGAGACTTTGAACTACCTAATATTTCTTTTTTCTCTCTTTTTTTTTTTCTGAGACAGAGTCTCAGTATGTTGCCCTTGGTAGAGTGCTGTAGCATCACAGGTCATCCCAACTTCCAACTCTTGGGCTTAAGTGATTCTCTTGCCTCAGCCTCCCAAGTAGTTGGAACTATAGGCACCTGGCACAACGTCCAGCTATTTTTTTTTTTAATTGTTGTTGTTGCAGTTGTTATTGTTGTTTAGCTGGCCCAGTCTGGGTTTGAATCAGTCAGCCTCTGTGCATGTGGCCGGCACCATAACCACTGAGCTAAAGACACTGCCCCTACCTAATCTTTCTTTTCATAAAAAAATTTTTACAGGGCACCCCACTGAGCCAGAATAGACTCGGAGAGATTCCTACCGCATGCTCTTTCTCTAGCAGTTGGCGTACCTGACCAAACCTTATTTTGTGAAACATTCACTTTCACATGATTATTCTCTAAAGCATTTTCTCCTTCTTATCATACCATTCCTTTGTAGTCTTGTTAACAGAATTTCCCACCCTCTCCACAAACAAACAAGCAAACAAAACCCCCCAAATGGTAGTGTCTTTCTGGGTTGTGCTTTGGTTTCTGGTACATTTCTCTTCTTGAACATCCTCATTCACAGCCTTCTGCCAGACCTACATCCCAATGACTCCCGTGTCTGTATCTCTAGATCCATATTTCTAACTGACCACTAAATATCTTTGCCTAGATGCCATGCAGACATCTCAAACTTAGAATGCCCAAAGCTTATCTTGTACTCCACTTCTTCCTCCTCCTTCATTCCCTATCTCTGGGAGTGGTACCATTCTCTCTCCACCCAGGAACTCAGGCCAGAAACCTGGGTGTCTTCAACTCCTCCCTCTCCATGACCAATGGGTTATTAAATTCTCTTCATGCTACTTTAGAAATGTTTCTGTAGTTCACCCTCTCTTCTTCAGGTCCCTAACCACAGCCTTTGTATAAGTTCCCACCTATTGTTATCAGCAGTAACTTATCAGTTCTCCCATAACACCGAGTTGTCCCATCTCCAATTCTTTCCGTAGAATAGAGAACATCAGACTGAGTTTAAATGGTGGTTTTGAGAACCAACATAGGATTGCCTTTTAAAAAATTTATCAAGGTACAAATTCTCTACTCTATCATTTCCATAATAATAATGTGGAAGGTGACAGAGTCTCACTTTGTCACCACTTGGTAGAGTGCTGTGGCGTCATAACTCACAGTAAATTCAAACTCTTAGGCTCAAGCAATCCTCTTGCCTCAGCCTCCTTAGTAGCAGGGATTATAGGCATGATCCACCGTCTGGCTATTGTTTAGAGATGAGGTCTTACTCTGGCTCAGGCTAGTCTTGAACCTGTGATCTCAGGCAATCCACCCACTTAGGCCTCCCAGATTGCTAGGATTCCAGGTGTGAGCACTGTGCCCAGCTTTAAAAAGAATTTTTAACTTCAAAAAATACAAAGTACCAAACTCTCAAAACTATGAAATATAGTTTTTAACATATATTTGGCTTTTAAAATGAAGCACCGTTTCCAGAATGGGAACCACTGATCTAGAATCTAGACTGCCTTCAGGGTGATCTTTCACAAAGCAAAATGATTATGTATGTTATTCCCTAGCTTTAAACTCTCTATATTACATATATTATTTAATTTGTTCCCATAATCTATATGTACAAGGTTAGGTAAATTCATCCTAGAAAAAGTGCTACATACCTCATTGCTATATTAACACGGTCACTTTTGAAGTAATCCTGTTGGGAAGCTATGCACTGATGCCAGTGCCTACTCCACCCTCCAGAGCACTTTTTCTAGGATGAGTTTGTGAACTTAACCGTCAGACAGCCTATAACAATAGCTCTGATGGCCATTCCAGAAAAAAATAGTTCCAAAATTCATCCAGTTTCACCAACACAAAGCTAAGTGGTTTCTTTGACATTTTCTTCTCTGTCAACCTTTTATAGAATTCACTACCAAGTCTTGCCTATTTAATCTCCCAAATATCTCTTACACCTGTTCAATTCTCATCATATCCGCCATCACTCTGGTTCAAGTCACCTATCATCTTCTTGCCTACATTACTGCATTAGCCTCTGGTCTCCCTGCTTTCATTTTGGCCACCTTCGAATCTACTCTGCACACTGCAGCAACAGTGACCTTTCCGCAAATCTCACCAGATTAACTGTCTCCTCACCATTAAAAAATCTTTTTTTTTTTTGAGACAGAGTCAGTCTTGCTCTATTGCCCTGGGTTGAGTGCCATGGGGTCATCTTAGCTCAGAGCAACCTTCAAACTCTTGGGCTCAAGGGATCCTCTTCCCTCGGCCTCCTGAGTAGCTAGGACTAGAGGTACCCACCACAATGTCCGACTAGTTTTCTTTCTATTTTTAGTGGAGACAGGGTCTTGCTCTTGCTCAGGCTGGTACCGAACTCCTGAGCTCAAGCAATCCACTCACCTTGGCCTCACAGAGTGCTTAGGATTACAGGTGTGAGCTGCTGTACCCGGCTCATTATAAAACTTTTTAAGGGACTTCTATTGCTCTTGGGACAAAGGACAAAGCCCTTTGCATGATCTGAAAGCCCTGTAAGCTCTTCTTCTACCCTTTTCATTCCTCCAAGGCATAAACTTATGTTCCCAGTTTCCCCTGAGCATACTCACTTGCTCCTCCATCTCTTTGTATGATAGCTATTCTAGTCAGTTTTTAGTTCCTTAAATGTGTCATACACCCTCCCTCTTATTCTATAGATGAGAAAACCAAGGTTCAAAAAAGTTATGAGCTGTCCAGAGACAGACTGTTCAGTTACAGCTAAATATTAGAATCTATGTCTTCTCTTTTAAATACAATGCATCTCCCCCTACTTTTCCTTTACCGAGAATCTTCTGCCTAAACCAGTGGTGCTCAACCATCCTAATGCCGCGGTCCTTTAATACAGTTCCTGTGGGTCGTGACCCACAGGTTGAGAACTACTGCCCTAAACCTTTCCTCTCCCTTTTGCCTATTTATCCTTCGTATCTCAGACTGAAGAATACTACTTCATCAAGGCAAATTCCCTTGTTATATGCTCTCATAGCACTAGTCATAAATTTACTTTGATTGATTAATGACATTGATTGATTGATGCTTACTTTTGTTAACTGGCTCTATGATGACAGGGACCATATCTAGTTTGCCAGATCCCAGGAACATATTAAGCACTGAATGAATGGATAGATGAATGAATGATTGAGTGAATGTTAGCCAGGCAAAGAGCAGCCCAGACAGAAGGAACAATGACTATGAAATGCTCCAAGGTCAGAAAGAACTCTGAAGGCTGGAGCCAGAAAGAGTGTGAATGCACTTGTGGCTCAGTGTAAGGTAGGCTGCTGAACCCAGGGTGGAAGTTCAAACTTGGCTCCAGCCAAACTGCAACAAAAAAATAGGCGCGCGGTCTAGGGGGCCCCTGTAGTCCCAGCTACTCAGGGAGGCTGAGGCAAGAGAATCACCTAGGCCCAGGAGTTGCAGGTTGCTGTGACACCACAGCGCTCTGCGGAGTGTGATACAGTGAGAGTCTCTAAAAAAAAAAAGTGTGCAGAAACTATAGAAGTATATAGAGGCTGGGTGACGTTGGGTATTTTAAAGGATTTTGGATAAACAGAAGCTACTACTCCTATTTTTTTGCACTGTGTTTGGTGCAGGAATTTTTATATTGCTAGTTATTAATCAGATGAAGCTGTTTATTTATTTATTTTCAAATAGACACAAAACCAATACAGAGAGAGCAATTTAAATATCCACAGAGATAGGCTCGGTGCCTGTAGCTCAAGCGCCAGCCACATACACCAGAGCTGGCGGGTTCGAATCCAGCCTGGGCGCCTGCCAAACAATGACAACTACAACCAAAAAAATAGCCGGGTGTTGTGGCGGGCGCCTGTAGTCCCAGCTACTTGGAGACTGAGGAGAATCGCTTGAGCCCAGGAGTTGGAGGTTGCTGTGAGCTGTGATGCCACAGCACTCTACCCAGGGTGACAGCTTGAGGCTCTGTCTAAAAATAAAAATCCACAGAGATAGATTTAGAGGGAGAAATGAAGACATGTAAGGAAGGGATACTGCCTGAGGTTGTTTTGTTTTTGTTTTTGAGATTTTGAGTTTTTAAGAGAGATTAATGTACATTTTTGCAGTTGTGGTCAGGGCCTGTGTAAGGTTTACCATAAAACCACTGGCAAGGATGCCCCTAAATACATTCTGATACCCAGGAAGCTTGGTGCCTAGTTTAAAGCTATAAAAACACCTAAACTCTCCAAATGAACAAAGAGCCACATTCAGGACAACGTGAGGCGTTGGCGCAGGCGGCCAATCACCATCCGCCGGGGCCGCAGACCAAATCTCTAACCGCAGCTGCAACCGGAGGGTCTCTCATCAAAGATTAGAGGTACAGAAATGGGCGAAATCCAGTGCCAGTCGGGTGAAACGTCATCTCCAAAAGCAAGGTGGCCAGAAACGGTAGAGAACTTGGGGTGTCATCTTTTGCATCAAGAGGCCGTGTGTCCCCACCCGTAATTCTCGTCACCTCCTGGAGAGCGAGGGGACTGGGAGGGGTTCAGGGTAATACGAGAAAATAACGAGGCGCTTCAGCTTCCCAAGTTACCTCAGGGGACGGGAACTGTGACTATCAACGTAGTCCTTTGGAGTCGCTAAAAATAGGAATGTGTACAAATGGACATATTTAAGATCCTCTCCCGGCCTCCTGTGCGGTTTATAAAACGTTTCTGTCCCAGGAGCGACCACCCCTTACTCTGGCTGGCTTGTCCCCTCTCCACAGGGCAGGCACAGGCATCTCCAGATTAATCCGGCGCTCAAGACGGCCTTCACACCGACCCTGCGCAGGCCGATTTGCACCAGGAGCGCCGAAACGCGGGGCTCGGCCGGACTCGGGTGCCTTCCCAGCCTTCCGTAGCCGGGGGCGCCCGGGCCGACTCCCAGGCGGAGGTGCCGGAACTTCAGGCTGACACTGGCTCGGCCCGCTCGGCGGAGTCCTCCGCCGTCCCAGCATTCCCCGCGCCCCGCCCCCGAGAGCTGCTTCCGGCGGCGCGGGCGGAGGTGGGAGAAGAAGGAGCGCGCCCTGCCGCTCTGTCTCAGTCCTTCGCGCGCTCTCGGGCAACATGGCGGGCGTGGAGGAGGCAGCGGCCTCCGGGAGCCACCTGAATGGCGACTTGGATCCAGACGACAGGGAGGAGGAAGCTGCCTCTACGGCCGAAGAAGCAGCCAAGAAAAAAAGACGGAAGAAGAAGAAGAGTAAAGGGGCTGCTGCAGGTAAAAGGAGTTTTGTGTTTTCCCAGTCCCCACCAGGATGGGCGAATGGCTTGGCTCAGGCCCGGCCATCCGGGATGGCCGAGAGCGGGGACCCGGAGGCCCGGACTCGACCGATTTCCAGGTTCGGGAGGGCTGGGTTGCAGATTCCGAATCCCGGGAAGAGGCAGTATCCCCGCCTGTGGAACTGGACGGCTGGTTGGGGAGAAAACATTGCCTCAGCTTCGCGTGTGGTTATTTTTGGGGTCGCTGGGCCCAACTCTTTAAGTTGCCAGAACTCGGTTTCCACCCAGACTATGGCACGGACTTAAAACCGCACGGAGCACAGCCTCACTATTTTCCGCGTGGTTTGGCCGCCTCGAAAATCCACTTGTGACCCGTATTGCTGCCTCTTTGCTGGAGCAAGCTGGGACGTATTTTCATTGAGGGCAGGAGTAGTGATGGGCGAACGTAATGCCAGATCAAATATACCCCAACCATCCTCTTTTTACTAGAGGTGTGAATGTGTGTGTATGCTTGTGCACTCATGTCATAGAGTAATTCCAGGATTACTCTATGGTGGTGGTGGTGCGAATTTTCCCTTGCCTTATCTCACCGTAGAGTCCAGCTGTAGCCTCTAGGCCTGTATTAGGATGCCACTGACAGGCACTGCAGGTAGGATATTCTGTTGCTCAGAATGGAACTTCTCCGGGTTGTTGTCTAAATCTACTGGTAACACAAGGACAACAGTTGCAAGTTTACTGAAATTATGATTAGATGGGAATGGAGAAAGGAGCGTTGTAGCATTGTTGGGACTCTTCTGTAGCAAAATTTAGCCCCAACACATAGTCTGGTGGATGTCCTCAGGTGAAATCTAAACTCTGCAGTTTGCTTTGTAAGGTGTTCGACTGACTGGCCCTAATACATTTTCAACAGTTGTATTTCATAGTATGAATTCTCTTCAGTAGGCCAGAATGTTACTTCATTATGCACTACCTGACAAAACTTTTTCTTTCTACATGTAACATATTGAACATATTGCTCCTACAGCTAGACTGTAATCGCTTACAGATGAAGGGCCTGGTCTTGTGCTTAGATGTTCAGGAATTTCGTTTTTTAGTAATGGACTATTTTTTCCTATTTGTTTTGGGTTTGCTTAGCCTATTATGATAGCGTCTTTCTTTATGGAGCTCAGTTCCTCGGTGTTGCCCATGAATCCTCTTCTTCGTAAGGTCTAACACATTTATCGTCTATCTTAAGTATCTTTCTGGTAATTAAAATATTTGTAGTCTAACTGCTGACTACTTTTTTTTTTTTTTTTTTTTTTTTGAGACAGAGCCTCAAGCTATCCCCCTGGGTAGAGTGCCGTAGCATCACAGCTCACAGCAACCTCCAACTCCTGGGCTCAAGCGAGTCTCCTGCCTCCAGCCTCCCAAGTAGCTGGGACCACAGGCGCCCGCCACAACGCCCGGCTATTTTTTGGTTGCAGCCATCATTGTTGTTTTGGTGGGCCCGGGCTGGATTTGAACCTGCCACCTTAGGTGTATGTGGCTGGTGCCTTAGCCGGTTGAGCCACAGGCGCCAAGCCCTGACTACTTTTAAAAGTTAAACCACTTGAGCATAGAGACCAACTCACAAAAGTTTAATTTTTAGTTGGTGGCACGTGTAATGGGTATATTGTTAAATGAATTAATGAATGGACCATATGTAGTACTATTTTAGATATGGAAGATTTTTCTGTCATTAAATAATAGCATGTTTACAATAATGTTTCTGTCCCCCCCCCCCAGCACTTATGAGGAAAAAAGACTTGTGAATTCGCCAGGATTGTTACAGCATAATCTTGTGGGAAAGTTTCTGTATCTGATTTAACTCATGCTATTTTATTTGATCAATAGGGCAACAAGAACCTGATAAAGAATCAGGAGCCTCAGTTGATGAGGTAGCAAGACAATTGGAAAAACAAGCATTGGAAGAGAAAGAAAGAGATGAAGATGATGAAGGTAAATGGTTAATTTGATCTTTGTGGTTGGAAAAGCTAGAATATGTGACATTCTGTAAACAGATACTCTATTTTCTCACATTTCACTTGTTAAGAGCCCAGTTAACATCACAGATAAAAAGGAAAAGGTAGTGGGGTGTGGTGGCTCATGCCTGTCGTCTCAACTAGTTGGAAGGCTGAGATAGGAGGATCATGTGAGGCCAGGAATTTGAGGCTATAATGAGCTATCCTGGTACCAGCATACCCCAGTCAGGGCAACAGTGTGAGACCCCATCTCTTTAAAAAAAAAAAAAAAAAGTATATAGCACATATTAGCAAATCAAAAGAAAGTTGAATATATGTATTAACTGCTCAGATAGCAAAGATCTCAGCTTTTTTTTTTTTTTTTTTTTTTTTGAGGCAGAGCCTCAAGCTATCCCCCTGGGTAGAGTGCTGTGGCTTCACAGCTCCCAGCAACCTCCAACTCCTGGGCTCAAGCGAGTCTCCTGCCTCAGCCTCCCAAGTAGCTGGGACCACAGGCGCCCGCCACAACACCCGGCTATTTTTTGGTTGCAGCCGTCATTGCGTGTCTGGGCTGGATTCGAACCCGCCACCTTAGTTGTATGTGGCTGGAGCCTTAGCCACTTGAGCCACAGGCCCCGAGCCTATCTCAGCTTTAAAAAATGTTCTTGGAGGGGCAGCGCCTGTGGCTCAAAGGAGTAGGGCGCCAGCCCCATATACCAGAGGTGGCAGGTTCAAACCTGGCCCCGGCCAAAAAAAGAATACAGATTCGTCTACTCCAACTTCACCCAAATTAAAAAAAAAAAGTACTTGGCGCTTAGCACCTGTAGCTCAGCGGCTAAGGCGCTGGCCACATACACCAGGACTGGTGGGTTTGAACCCAGCCTGGGCCTGCCAAACAACAATGACAACTACTACAACAACAACAACAAAATAGCTGGACGTTGTGGTGGGCGCCTGTAGTCTCAGCTACTTGGGAGGCTTATGCAAGAGAATTGCTTAAGCCCAAGAGTTGGAGGTTGTTGTGAGCTGTGATGTCACAGCATTCTGCTAAGGGTGACATAGTGAGACTCTGTCTCAAAAAATAAAATAAAAAAATATAAATAAAAAATGTGCTTGGTAGAAGGCCAAGTAGTGGTTATTAAGAAGATAAAATGGAGCAGTCGTTTATCAGGAGTGTCCAACCTGTGGCCATAGGCCACTTGCTGATTTTGTGAGGACGTTTTGCTTATCTGTAATGTCAGATATGAAAACTAGGCATGGACCTTTTTTTTTTTTTTTTTTTTTGCTAATTAGCTTTTTTTAGTGTTTGTGTGTGTGTGTTTTTTTTTTAAAGAGGCAGCATCTCACTTTATTGCTCTTGTTAGAGTGCTGTGGCGTCACAGCTCACAGCAACCTCCAACTACTGGGTTTAGGCGATTCTCTTGCCTCAGCCTCCCAAGTAGCTGGGACTACAGGCACCCGCCACAACACCTGGCTATTATTTTGTTGCAGTTTGGCTGAGCCTGGGTTTGAACCCGCCACCCTCGGTATATAGGGCTGGTGCCCTATTCACTGAGCCACAGGCACTGCCCAGTGTTTGTGTATTTAGTGTATAGCCCAAGACAACTCTTTTTCAGCCGAGGAAAGGTTGGATACCTTTGACTTAATGAAGAACTAGTATGTACTAGGCACTTTGCAGAGTTACTTTCACATGCATTCTCATTTTAGCCTCACAGAGCCAACAAAAGTAGATACTAGTCTGATTTTACAAATAGGGAGGTGGTGGTTATGTGATTTACCTGATGTAACAGAGTAAATGTTGAATAGAACCAGCATTCAAAGCTAGCAGCAGCTAATTCCAGGTCTGTTCCTTTTACTCTCTGTACTAGAGCTACCTCTCTTCATTCTCAAAGAAGCATGTTGAAGTACTTTTAAACTCTACCATAAATTCCCTGACCCTAGTTCCTTGGGTGAATTTGGGTGCCCTAAGATTTCTTTGAAGACAGTAACTCTTGGAATTCTAGCAATTGATACTATCAGTAAGAGTGGATTGAGAGGTGATTAGAAAGACAAGTTATTCTATGGCCTCTTTTGGCAGAAGGGAAGATGAGACTTTCCCATTTTTTTTTTTTTTTTGAGATGGAGCCTCAAGCTATCCCCCTGGGTAGAGTGCCATGGCATCACAGCTCATAGCAACCTCCAACTCCTGGGCTCAAGCGAGTCTCCTGCCTCCGCCTCCCAAGTAGCTGGGACCACAGA
>CAUYQV010047507.1:0-16698 GCA_963574575.1 Galagoides demidoff
TCAAAGAGCCAAGGCCATCCATCCCAAGAGTAGCAGGCTCCCTCCCACAGGAGCCAAAGTCTGGATGCTGGGGTCTCCACTCAGGGCCTGGTAGTAAAAGCTGGTGCAGAATAACGTGGTTCCAGAGGCTAGTAGTAACCCGGCCTGAAGAAAACAGGGCAGGAAACAGAACTGTAAGTATAGGGTAGACTGAGAAAACTCAGTGGGGGCTTAGTCAGGGTTAGATAGGGGGAAAGATTACCAAGAGGGGCTTCCTGCAATGGGGCACCCCTAACAAGGCCAAGCTGTGAAAGAAGTGATGTTTGTTGCTTTTGTCAAAGAGCTGTAAGAAAAAGAGAAAAAGGAGCGCGGGGGGGGGGGGGGGAGGGCGAGTACTTATTAAGCAACACAGGAGGCCTGAAATCTCGTGGTGACTCACAGAACCAAAGTTCTTTCCTCCACCCTCCCCTCGAAGTCACAGCTTGCTCCCACACCCCAGGATTGCAGCCTCCCTCAGGAATCCCAGACTTTATGCCTTAGTAGGCCCGACGAGTCGAGCAGCCCCGGAACAGTTACTTCACCTCCTTTCCGTAGGAATCTGGGAATTGGGCGCCTGTGGAGTAGAGAAGAAAAGGTTACCAGTCCCGCCCCAATCTTGGGGAACCCAACTGGATACCGGCGAGAAAGGGAGACCCCTAGGAAGCTTCCAATTGGTGGAAACAAACATCGGACAGTACTGGAAACCAATTGCACCCGGCCAGGGGACTTTTAAAGGCTTAGGGCTCCGAGGGCTGTCTGTATGTAGGAGGCTGGACACTTTGCGTAGACTCCGCCCCTGCACCAGACCCCAGAGGTCGCTTCAAGCTTAGTCCCAACTTCGTCCCCAGCGCCCTGACCGTGAGCCCCGTAGGAGGCCAACCCTAAGGCCCCAGCTCCTGACAAGGCGCCCAGGCGGCGAAAAGCTGTCACCATGCCCGCCATGGCAGTGAATGGTCACGCGCCGGACCAACACCTCCCAGGCCACCCAAGAGGCTAACCAATCCCGATCGCCCATGCAAATAAGGTTCACAGGTGCCCAATCCAGGCCGTGTTCATTTCAGCGTTCAGGTCTCCACCCACGTACTGGAGTCTTTGTAAAACTGCTGCGGAGTGGTGAAGACGTCTGGCGGGCGGAGAAACCAGAACCAATTAGGAGCAAAGGAACGGAGGAGTAGGGGGCGGGTTTGAAGGCGGGACTAGAGGGTTTGCGTCACGGATTGGCCCACTTTCCAAGTTGATCGCCTCTCCGAACCCTCCCCCTCACCTCCGGCCAATTTCCAGAAATCCCGGTCCCCACACAAAGTTCCACCTCTTTACCCCACAGGCTCCTCCCGTCTGTTTCAAACCAGACCCACTCCCCCAAAGAGGAGGCTGCCCCCCGCTGGATACCCAAGCCCCACCCACCTATGTCAAACCCCGCCCACTAGAAGATTGTTCCTCCTTCATGCCAAAAGGTGCCTCCTTCTCTGTATAATGCCCCGCCCCTTATCGTTTGACCCTTACCCCCTCAGATCACTTGAGCCCGGAGGTTGAGAGATGGGGGTGGATATCTACACCCTGCCCTGGCCCGCTATGTTCTTCGGTCCATCTGTCCACTCCCACCCTCTTCCAATGTCTTCAATTCCCCCACACTCCGGAGGGCGGGCGGGCAGGCGGGTGCGAGCTGGGGGTGTGCGCCGCTCTCTCGACAGGGGGCGGGGGAGGCGGCCGCGCGGTGACGCGCGGGGCTGCTGCGGCTGCTCCGCCGGCGGATCATCACTCTCGGGCTGGGATGGACGCGGGGCGGGTGGGCCCTGGCGCGCAGAGCCAGGAGTCCGGGCCTCCCGGCTTCTGAGCATCCCTTGAAGCCTACCCCACCCCCGCCTTCCCTCCTAAGAACCGCACCGACCCCAGCACCGGGGCTCCGGACACGGCTCCCACCCTTCTCAGAGTCCCTGGACCTCCTCCCTCCCGCCCTCGGGATCGACTAGATCCCTCCCCCTCCCGGAGGATTCCGGCTGGATCCCTGCCCCTGCACCGCGGATCCTGCGCTCCCGGGCCCCTAGGGATTGCCGTGGACTCTTTCTCCAGCACCTGATCCTTTAGGAGCCTCCGCCTGGGCCGCCTTCTGGTCCCTCAAAACCAGCCCACAGAGCCAGTGGATCCCCAATCCAGTTCTGTCTTGTTGCACCCTCTTTGCTCTACTGTCCCCACTGCGGGGTTCCCTGTTCTCCGGCTCCCCCGACCCCATCCCCTAGCTCTCCTTTTCCTGGGGATCGACTGGATCCCGGCCCCGCCCCCCGGGGCTGGGGTGATCCCCCTCCCCCGCCGGGTGAGGCGCTGCGGGCCCGGGCTGGGCCTGCGGAGCTGCGGGGGCTCAAAGGCCTCCGCCCCCCTCCCGAAGGCCGTCCGCCCCCTACTCGAAGCCCTGGATGGAGGCACCACGGCCCCAGGGCTGAGCCAGGTAGGAGCTAAGCTGGGCAGGGTGGAGGGGGCTGCGGGCGGTCCACTGGGGTCTCCCTCTCCTTATCTCCCTCCCTGCGCCTGGTTTCCCCCAGCCTGCTCTGTCTGCGTGTCTCCGCCTAGGGATGCTCTCGCCGTGTCTCTGCGTCTTGGTCTCTTTGTCTCTGCCTCTCTCCAGTCCATGAATGATCCTTTGAATGGGCCCACAGACCCCGTGTGTTCCCATCTCCCCTCCCCCTCCTTTTCCCCTTCCCGGCCAAGCCATATTCACCACTGCAGGAAGGGGGGCCTGCGGCCTGAGCCCCCGTCCCTCAACTCTCCTCGACTGGGGGAGTCAGGCCTGGGCTAGAATGGAGAGAGCAAGGCAGAGGGATGGGGAGGAGGAGGGAGCAAGATGTGGCAGACAGAAATGAGGAGAGAAAATGGGGGAGACAGAGATGGGGAAAAGACAGGGGGGAGAAAGAGAGAGCATAAGCAAGCTTGCAGGAGAAATTTGGGGAAGGTATTTGGAGGAGAGTAGAAAGAGATGGGAAAACCAAGGAGAGAGATGAAGACAGAGGTGTAAAAGGACCAAGAGATGAGAGACTGAAGGCAAGAGCTTGAGCAAGCTGGAAAAGGCCCAGGATAAATGTTCTGAAGGAGCGCTACAGATAGGAGAAAGATTGGGGGGGGGGGCTCCAGTAATTAGAAAGGAGGGAGAGAAGCTGGCTGATGGTGAAGAGGCCAGGGGCCCACAGTCCCCTAAGGGATAGTGGGTGACAGGGGCAGGCCATGTTGGGGAGAGGAGGGCACCATGGTAGCTGAGGCCAGCCTATGTTAGGAAGAGGAGACCCTGGGGGCGCTAGCTCCAAGCCCCTTTTAGGTGATGGGAGAACAGGAGCTTAGGACAACCTGAAGAGGGGGAGGGCATGGTTGGGTGTGTGTGGTAAGGATCCCTGTGTCCTCATCTCTGGAATAAATTGACACCTGCAGAGAGCCACCCGCGGGCTGGCGCCTGGCTCTGAAAACCCCGTGTCAGCAAACAGCTCTGGCGGCTGGTGGGGGTGGGGGGGGGCTTGCTGAAATAACCTGGGTACCTGCCCCCTTAAGTCTGATCTCTTCCCTTGTACTCCTGCTGCCCTGAGCACCAGGGCATCATGGCAGCAACTGTGGGGGCTGGCAAGGGGAAGGGGAGGTGAATGGTTGGGATGGGATGGAATGAAATGAGAAGAAAGATGAGAGTTGTCCCCAGGACATGGGTCAAAATGCTATGCAAAAAGGTGTCTGGGGTCTAAGGCTGTCCAAGATTGTGGGAGGAGGCAGTCAATGGGTTCATGTGATGCCTCCCCAAGCCCACCTCAGCTTCTGTTCTCCCTAGCCAAAGGCCTTGTCTCTAGGACTAGGCTCTGATTGGCCAACTGGAGGGAAAAAGGCAGGTCTTTTAGGTCCTTGATGCACCCCATCAAGATATATACTTCTTCCTCTAGGCTAAGCTTAGGGGAAACTCTAGCACTTTGATTCATGCCTCTCTCCTCCCCCTCATGCCCCGAATGAACCCCACAACCAAGTCAGCCCCTTCCCCTCTTCCTCCAGACCCCCACTCCAGGGTTAAAGCTTCAGCCCGTTGCCGAGGTAACATTGCGGGGCAGCATCCCGTCGCCCGGCAACCGGCTGCAGGATCACGCATCTGTCCCGGGATTTGCCCCTCCAGCATCCCCTCCCTACTCTTAACACTGGCCTCAAGGCACCTCAACTTCTGAGGAAAGAAATGGAGAGAACCTAGGAAGAGAGGGGGTCCGGGCTGCATGAATCCTTAGAGAATTGTATGTTGAAGAGCGGGAGTCTGGCCTGGGGTAGGGGTTCAGTGCCATGAAATTACAGCTCAGGAGTAATTAACACATCCATTTCCTGCTAATTACCAATACTTGGTACTTTTATTTTCTCTTCCTTGTCTATCTTGTTCCCTCCCAGGGAGGGGGGAACGGGGACTCCTGAGTCCCTGAGGAGAACCTGCTGGGAGGGACAGTGCAGCTGGAAGGGGCATACTGGGCCTTCCTCCCTTTCCTCTGGCTCGGGACATTTACCACATCTTGACCCCCACCCCTAGCCTGGGTCCCTACTAAGGGGAGGAGGGATGCTGGACTGGGAGGGGGGAAGTGCCAGGGGGCCTGTGGGTGGAAGAAGGGGGCAACTTGATCTGAATTCCAAGTCACTAACCACTTGTCTCTTGTTTCCCCATTTCTTTCTGTCTGCCCCATCCAATTTCCCTTCCCTTCTTCCACCGCTCCTCTGTATTTTTTCTGTCTGTCTGTCTGTATCTTGCCTCCCTGTCCCGCTCTGTCTCCTGCAGGTTGGACCTGTCTTCACCTGCTCCCACCTCTTTCCCCTTCCCCACCCCTCACCACCTCCATGGAGAGGAACAGACCTCTTCTCTGTCCAGTCTAACCTAGGACCCTCCCCACCCCCCTCCTCCCTCCTTTTCCCCACCCCCTCCTCCCTCCTGGGGCGAGGGGGGCCTCCCTCCCTCTCCCCCCCCTTCTCTCTCTCTCCGAGGGGGGGGGTCCCGGGGAGGGAGGGGGGGTCCCCCGATCAGCATGTGGCTCCTGGCGCTGTGTCTGGTGGGGCTGGCGGGGGCTCAACGGGGGGGAGGGGTTCCCGGCGGTGGCGCCCCGGGCGGCCCTGGCCTGGGCCTCAGCAGCCTCGGGGAGGAGCGCTTCCCAGTGGTGAACACCGCCTACGGGCGAGTGCGCGGTGTGCGGCGCGAGCTCAACAACGAGATCCTGGGCCCGGTTGTGCAGTTCTTGGGCGTGCCCTACGCCACACCGCCCCTGGGCGCCCGCCGCTTCCAGCCGCCTGAGGCACCAGCCTCTTGGCCCGGCGTGCGCAACGCCACCACCCTGCCGCCCGCCTGCCCGCAGAACCTGCACGGGGCGCTGCCCGCCATCATGCTGCCTGTGTGGTTCACCGACAACTTGGAGGCGGCCGCCACCTATGTGCAGAACCAGAGCGAGGACTGCCTGTACCTCAATCTCTACGTGCCCACCGAGGACGGTAAGGGCGCAGGCACACAGCCGGGCACTCCGTGGACACAGCCCACAGACGCACATGCAGACCCTCAGGCACTGGAACGGCTCCTGGGCTCAGGGCTAGACCTTTGTGGGAGGCAGTGTTTGCCGGCAGCTTCTGCTGCCTTCTGAGGATCATAAAGGTGCCTGCCACGCAGTCCCAGGCTCACATCCCACAGACAGACACTCCAGAAATTCTTTGTATCCACAGAGAGTCATTGTAAGGGTATAAGCACTGGACTAGGCTTATCCACATTGTCCTCAAGGAGGCACACACAGAGTCAGCCAGAGAATCTCAACGTGGCTACACTGTCCAGACACCCATTCCCACCCCCACTTCCGCCTCCAGGCCTGGGCTTGTCTCTGCCAGAATGCTCACTTTAGTGTAGGCTCTTGCTCTTTCCCAGGCCAGCATCCATCCATTATATCACATCTAGAGCCCTTCACTGAGCTGGGTGCCCTTGGCAGTGATTCTCACACCCTCCATGATATTCTGTCCTTTGACTCCTGTATACCTATGAAGATTCAGGAAAACTCCTGACTAAGGGGCCCTCCATTCACAGCACAGCCCACCCATCCCCATCTTCCTTTGTGCTCTGGAGCTGCTGTTCTTATTAATGATCCCTTGTTTACTGCAGTCTGCTCATAGCCCCCAGCATGCTCCCCCTGGATAATTCTCCACAGCCAACCTAGGGACACCAAGATTGATCAGAATACCTTCTAGTATGCACCACAGAGGATAAAATGGGTTCCAGCTGTCCCAAAGACCAGCCTCACAAACAACCCCACATTACCCCTCTGACACCCATCTCACCACTCCAAAGCAAGGCAGCACCTCCAGAGAGACTGCTGCTATAACATCCCCCACAGGCTAGGTTTCCAGGAACCTTATACATAGACCTGGTATCAGGACCCCTTAATGTACCCCTCACACACTCAACATCTCCACATCATGTACTCAAGTCCCACAATAGACTGTGAACCCCAGCTACTCAACCCTCAGATTAGATACCTAGCCAGCCTACACCCTGACCATGTGTACTAACACCCTCACGTGGCCCTGCCCCTAGCACTTCTCTAAAATAATGTGCTCTGTTATCCACACAGACTAACTCTCTCTGGTATCCCTGGATATAGATCATGTGCCCTAGAAACACCCACATATATACCCCAATAACACTGCACCTGGACTATGTAGTCCAAGAGGCCACTCACACCATGGTCCCCCACCCCCTCAATGCTTCTCAAACATTTTTTACCCCAACTCCTACCTGGAGATCATCTGCAGCATACCGCAGGTGATATTACATCCCTGCAGAGCTCTTAATCCCCCAGAACCATGTTCCCTACCCCAACACACTCTACCCATCCTTCCCCAATCTCCAAGGCCCTGCACATAAGGACCACCTACTCCACATTCCTCTGCCCTCTCTAGGGCCACCTGTCCTGGTGTCCTACCCATGAGTTATTTACCCAGGTACCTCCACACACACAGTCCGTTTCAATGTTCCCCACCCCCACACTTATACATAGGTTGTGCACCTATCTTATAACCCCTGGTGTGAAACATCCATCCAACACTTCCCACCAAAGGACTGTCCCCTGCCCCCACACCATCCAGGCCCACACCTATATTTTTAACCATCACTTCTTATAGACCTACTTGGGGCCTGACACATCCAGGTGATCTCACTGAATCTTCACACCAGCTCTGGGAGGAAGAGGTTGACTCAGGCACACACCATACACACACACATATACACACACACTCTTCATATTCTTACGGGTACACATGCCCTGATGACTTCATCCCCATCTTCTCACAAGGCAGTCCTGTTCCCAATGGGTAGCCAGTTAGGAAAACCCTTCCAGAGTTGGCCTGGTCCTTACTGACCCATCCTTACCTGTACTGGTCCCCATACCATTGAGGAAAATCCAGCCAGCCTGGGGGGCCTCCAAGACCTCTGGGTTTCTGCTCTGCCCTGACCAATTCCCCTAATCTGAAAGGACCCTGGAGCTAGTCTCTGGCCCTAATCTGGGGCCTCTTCCTGTCCCTGAAGCTGGGCACTCTTTGTGCCTCAGTGCCTCCTGGCACCTTATGTGTCAGGCTAGCTCAGGGCACTGTGTTTTCTGTTTCCTATTTGTGGACTGAACCCCCAGGTGGGGAGGGAAGCTTTTTGGCAGTGGAGCAGGGGTGGGTAGATGGGGGTGGCTGGTGGCCTTGGTGGGAAGTTCACCATTTTGGGGGGAGGAGAGGAAGTCTGGGTAAGGGGTGAGGTTGGGGGAGAGCGGAGGGATGAGTTGGAGTGGAGGGCAAGACCTGATGACCCCTGTCCCTGCTTTGCCTACACTGGGGAGCTGGAGGAAGAAGTCAGGCCTGTGAGTGCGGATAGAAGAGAAGTACTGGTGGGTGAGACTGGGTAGGGGGCAGACAGCCTTAGCTGACCTACCCACAGCACCCCCAGTGGGGAGTGGAGGGCTTCTGGGACTGAGGTATGGGGGCGGGTTGGCCCCCAAACCCATAATGCCCGCTGCCCTCCAGACTGGTCCAGAGGGAAGCAGAGTCCTTTCTGCTGTACCCTGTCCTCCCTATAGCCCTAGTGGGGTAGCAAGCAGGTGCTTGGCTGTGTGGCAAGCTGGCCTTGGTCTTGTGGGGCTCCAGGGCAGGCTTCCCCTCCCCTGCCACCCTGCTTCTAACACCGTTTCATTTCCAGCAATTAGCAAACATACCCATAAGCCAAATCCTTTCCAGACAAGTCAATATCTCTTAAGACAGGCCTCAGCCCTCTCAGGCACCCACCCCCCCAAAACCAGCCTTTTCTTTGGGGCATGACTTTTTCTGGGGCGGGGAACAAAATTGGGTTGTTGTAGAAACGTTTTTCTCTTTTCTTGGTTTCTTTTTCTTGCAAACAAATTTTGCTTTTTTTGGCTTATTTTTTCTGCCTCCCCCACCCTCCCCTTTTCTGCTTTCTGTCCTCCCCTCCCCATCCACCACCTCCCCCGACCCCCATCTTTCCCCACAAAATTGTCCTTTTTTCTCTGTTTTGTGTTCCCGGTCTTAGGTCCGCTCACAAAAAAACGTGACGAGGCGACGCTCAATCCGCCAGACACAGGTAGATTTAAAAATCCCGCTGCTGCATGTGGTTGCTTATAAGAGGACGTTCATGGCCCTGCCCCTAACTAAATGTCCCCACAGCCCTCAAGGCCCCTTAGTTGTTCTCCCAACTAAAAATGAAAAAGAAAAGAAAAGAAAAATCTTTAATAATTGGAAAACGAAATTATGAAAACTTCAAACAAAATCTGAACAATGTTGGACCCATTAGAAAACCTATGAAAAAGTCTAAACCTGGTGAAAATAAGGTGAAAAAAGAAAAGAAATTGGAATGTCAGAAAAAAAAACAAAGAATTGGATAAAATTTTAAGTGTTTGAAAAAAATTTGGACGGTTTTGAAACTTGTGGAATATAACATTTGAAAAAATAATTTTAGGGTGGCACCTGTGACTCAAAGGAGTAGGGCGCCGGCCCCATATGCCAGAGGTGGCGGGTTCAAACCCAGCCCTGGCCAAAAACTGCAAAAGAAAAATAAAATAAAATAATTTGAATTTGGAGCAAAATGACGTTTGAAAAAAATGTATAAGTTGGCAAACTGACACAATCGAGACATCAAAAACCTGCTGCAATTTCTAAAAGCCTGTCAGACGCAGAAAACGCAAACATTTGACATGAATTAAAGAATTTGGAAATTTTTGAAAACAGGGCCCAATATCTTGAAGTTTCACACAAAATTTTGAAAAAAAAAATGCAAAGAATTTTTTTCTTTTTTTCTTTTTTTCCAAAATGGATCTTTTTGTTTTTTCTTTTCTTGTTGAATCTGCCCCGAGAGCTTCTTGCTTTTTGGTTGTTGTTTTTTTCCTTCTTTCTTTCTTCTTTCTTGATCCTGTTTTTTGTTGTTGGTTTTGAATTCTTGTTGCCCCAGCCCCTCTTCCTGCCTCCTTCCCTTTCTGACCACCATCCCCGCCCCCAACACTGGGAGAGGGGTGGGGCGAGGGTGGGGAAGAACTGAGGACATTTAAGATAGGACCTTGGAGGGAGGGAGATTTCAGCCTAAAACTGCTGGAAAGTCACTCGGGGTTCAAGAACAAGGGAAGAATGGGATTTGGGGCGGACATAGGGTGCTGCCCACCTAGGAGCTCCGGCTGATGCTGCCAGGAGCATGGAAGCTGCAGAGGTCTAAGAGACAAAAGACAGGTTGAAGATCAAGGGGCTGTCTAGTGACCTTCCGGTTGATCTGGCAGGAGGAAAGTTTCTACCAGGATGAGGGAGATGAGCAGAGCTGAAACCAGGTGTGCAGGGAGGCTCAGGCCCGGCTTTTGTTTGCTGAGTGTCCAGGCTAGTCAGGGATGAGAGGTGTAAAGAAAGAAGGTCAGGGGTGACCCCCAGCTCTGGCACTGTGGTCAGATCATGAGAGAGCTGCAGGGGAGAGTACATAGTTCTTGGGACCCTGGAAGCCCTCTCAGATTCCCATGTTCTTCTGGAATTAGTCACCCCTCAGCCTGGTCTGAAGTGTCTCAAGGGCCAACCACATGTGACAGTGATTGGGGGATCCTTTTGGGACATAGCAAGAGAGGGGATCCAGTGCAGAACCCAGGGTTCAAGCCAGTTTTCAGGGGTCCAAGTCTAGAGAACATCCTGACTTCACTAAGCAGGCTCTTTCCCACCCTGCCTCCTGCCACAGTAATTAGGCTGGGGGTTGCCATGGTGACTAGGGAGGTGACCTAGAAAGGAATTAGGGCGGGGAGGAGACCAAGCCCCCAGGGACCCTAGGTCTGGCACCCCCTCACCCACAGACCAGGGTACCATGTGGAGCAGAAGCCTAAAGGCCTGAGTCAAGAGGAGATGCCAGGACCATCCCAGCACCTCTAGCTGTAGTTCTATCCTCAGGAGCCCGCTCTTCCCAGGAGCAAGAAGGAGATTTGCTTCATGTGTGTGTAGGAGGGGCTTCTCTGGATCCAGCAGGTGCCCTGAGGAGGGCCGCCTTCCACCCCCAGCCTCTATTGGGCTTCTTGGAAGGTCTCCCCAGCATTCAGTGAAGTGCTGTTGGGTTAGGCTATCAGGGGATGCTGGAGGGACCTTCTGCCAGGACTAGCTGGGGAGGAAGGAGGGGAATCCGGTCTTGCCCCCCAGGGATGGGAGTGACATGTCTCCAGAGCTCCAGGCTGATCTTCAGCAGGCCTGGGAGCTGGGCAGTGCTTCTTCCGGTCTGACTGTGTCCTTGTCCCTGACCCCCTGGACCACCTGCACACCCCTTCCCCATGCAGATATCCGTGACTCTGGGAAGAAGCCTGTGATGTTGTTTCTACACGGCGGCTCCTACATGGAGGGCACCGGGAACATGTTTGATGGTTCAGTCCTGGCCGCTTATGGCAACGTCATCGTAGCTACACTCAACTACCGTCTTGGGGTGCTTGGTGAGGGTGGGCAGCCAACTCTGGAGGGTGGAATCTGGGAGGTGGGCCTGATGGGCAGGGTTCCTCCAAACCCAGCAGAATGGGGTCAGGGCTAGACTGGGCTTCCCAGAAAGGGGACAAGGACACTGTGACACCTTCAGGGATCCCCTTCTTCTGTCCCCAGGTTTTCTCAGCACTGGAGACCAGGCTGCAAAAGGCAACTATGGGCTCCTAGACCAGATTCAGGCCCTGCGCTGGCTCAGCGAAAACATTGCCCACTTTGGGGGTGACCCTGAGCGTATCACCATCTTCGGGTCTGGGGCAGGAGCCTCCTGTGTCAACCTTCTGATCCTTTCTCACCATTCAGAAGGTACCAGCAGTGTCTCCTGACTGCCCTGTCCTTCCCTCTTCCCACAGTCCTGACCCTGCCAGCTCCCCTTTCTCTTTCTGGCTGATACAGCCTGGCCTGAGATCTGCCTGTCCCACCAGGGCTGTTCCAGAAGGCCATTGCCCAGAGTGGCACAGCAATTTCTAGCTGGTCAGTCAACTACCAGCCGCTCAAGTACACGCGGCTTCTGGCAGCCAAGGTAGGCTGTGACCGGGAGGACAGTGCTGAAGCTGTGGAGTGTCTGCGCCGGAAGCCTTCCCGGGAGCTGGTGGACCAAGATGTACAGCCTGCCCGGTATGGGGGTGGGAGGGGCCCACATCCAGACCTTCACTCTCCTTGCTGGTTTCTAAAGAGGTCGAGGTGAAAGGTGCCTTTGGGTGTTCCATTTGGCAGGATAGGAGGGCTTCAGGCCCCTCTAGTGCCCTCCTCTTGGAAGCTTTCCTTCACTGGAGGATCTTGGACAGAACAAATGAGCATAGGGTGCCATCAAGTGCTCCAAGAAGACGTATGGAGGGGTCAAGCGCCCTGAAAGACTCATGAGAGGCTTTCTAGTAGGGCAGATGGATCTTCCAGGCAGAGGGAAGCACCTGCATGTGAGCTTAGCTGGCCATGGGCTGAGAGGAGGTGGGTGAGCAGGTGATGAGACCCTGCCCCCTTCTCCCTAGCTACCATATCGCTTTTGGACCTGTGGTGGATGGTGATGTAGTCCCTGATGACCCTGAGATCCTCATGCAGCAAGGAGAATTCCTCAACTACGACATGCTCATTGGGGTCAACCAGGGAGAGGGCCTCAAGTTCGTGGAGGACTCTGCAGAGAGTGAGGACGGCGTATCTGCCAGTGCCTTTGACTTCACTGTCTCCAACTTTGTGGACAACCTATATGGCTACCCAGAGGGCAAGGATGTGCTGCGGGAAACCATCAAGTTTATGTACACGGACTGGGCTGACCGGGACAATGGCGAGATGCGACGTAAAACCCTGCTGGCTCTCTTTACTGACCACCAGTGGGTGGCACCAGCTGTGGCCACTGCCAAGCTGCATGCCGACTACCAATCCCCTGTCTACTTTTACACCTTCTACCACCACTGCCAGGCTGAGGGCCGGCCAGAGTGGGCGGATGCAGCACATGGGGATGAGCTGCCCTATGTCTTTGGTGTGCCCATGGTGGGTGCCACTGACCTCTTTCCCTGCAACTTCTCCAAGAATGATGTCATGCTCAGCGCCGTAGTCATGACCTACTGGACCAACTTTGCCAAGACTGGGTGAGGGCCAAAGGGGCTGGGTGGGGCTGGGTGGGGCTGGGGCACCCTCCCTCCTTCGTGTGGCCATCACTTGCTGAGTCACCTGCTGAACACCTTCTCTGTACCAGGCACTGAACTGAGTGTTAGAGATTTAGCAATGTTCTAGAGGTCCCTGTCCTTTCTGGGGGTAGGCTTACTTAGTGCCTTTGGTTTGGTGTCTGTATCTCCTTCCTCCCGTGCCTTCCCACTCCCCTACCCCCACCCAGTGTTCTGCTACTCTTTCTGACTACTTGGCAGTGTGTGTCTGAGTATGTTTAAGAGTTTGTGTCTTTCTATTTCTTTATTTCTGTCTCTGTCTCTCTTAAAACCCATTGATATCTCTCCTCTCCCCTCTGCTGCCTGATCTGTTTTTCATTGTCTCTGACTGCTGGCTGGTTTCACCCTGGCTATCTCTGGTTTCCATGTATCTTTGTCTCTCTGTTCCTTTCTGTCTCTGTCTCACTCAGCCTCAGCTTCTGCCTCTCCCTCGCTATCTCTTGTCCCCATTTCTGATCATCTCTGGCAGTCTGTCTCCATCCCTATTTGTCTCTCTGTCCCTGTCCATGGAAGATTCTCTGTCTCTCTGTACCCATCTCTGCCTTTCTGCCTCTATGACTTTTTCTGTGACTTTCTTATTGTCTCCCTGTCTCTCCAAATCTTTGTCTCCCTCCCCATTGCCACCCATCCTCCTTCAGAACCTTGCCCTCACTCCTTTTCCTGCGCTCCTGTGCCCACAGCGACCCTAACCAGCCGGTGCCACAGGATACCAAGTTCATCCACACTAAGCCCAACCGTTTTGAGGAGGTGGTGTGGAGCAAGTTCAACAGCAAGGAGAAGCAGTACCTGCACATCGGCTTGAAGCCACGCGTGCGTGACAACTACCGTGCCAACAAGGTGGCCTTCTGGCTGGAGCTCGTGCCCCACCTGCACAACCTGCACACAGAGCTCTTCACCACCACCACGCGCCTGCCTCCCTACGCCACTCGCTGGCCACCTCGCCCACCCCCTGGTGCCCCAGGCACACGTCGGCCCCCACCACCTGCCACCCTGCCACCTGAGCCCGAGCTTGAGCCAGGCCCAAGGGCCTATGACCGCTTCCCTGGGGACTCACGGGACTACTCCACGGAGCTTAGCGTCACTGTGGCTGTGGGGGCCTCCCTCCTCTTTCTCAACATCCTGGCTTTTGCTGCCCTTTACTATAAGCGGGACCGGCGGCAGGAGCTGCGATGCAGGCGACTTAGCCCACCTGGTGGCTCAGGCTCTGGTGTGCCTGGTGGGGGCCCCCTGCTCCCTTCCACTGGCCGAGAGCTGCCACCAGAGGAGGAGCTGGTGTCATTGCAGCTGAAACGGGCTGGTGGTGTTGGGGCAGACCCTGCTGAAGCCCTGCGCCCTGCCTGCCCGCCCGACTATACCCTGGCCCTGCGCAGGGCACCGGACGATGTGCCTCTCTTGGCCCCCGGGGCCCTGACCCTGCTGCCCAGTGGCCTGGGGCCACCACCACCACCACCGCCCCCCTCTCTCCATCCCTTTGGGCCCTTTCCCCCTCCTCCCCCAACTACTACCAGCCACAACAACACGCTACCCCACCCCCACTCCACTACTCGGGTATAGGGGGCAGCTTGGGGAGGTCTTCCTCCCCATCCCTCCCTTGCCAGGCCACTCTGAAGGCAGGGAGGAGGACTTGGCAACAGGCTTTTCTCCTGTGGAGTTGTCACGCATCTTCAAGCAGCATTAAGGTGGACATGGGATTCCTTACTGGGATGTATATTTTTCCCATGCAGAGAGGCTCACTCATTCTTTTCTCTGGACCTGGGCCTTTGAACAAGTGGGGGGTGTTTTTTCCCCTCCATTGGGACACCAGTCTTCGGTGTGTGGAAATGTGGAAGTATTTTCCCACGTGGAGGTGTGCTTTCTCATGAGGGGGTGTGTTTTCCCATGTGCAGGGTGAGGTTTTTTTTGCCGCCCTGGACACATGTTGGTCCCCTCAAAGAATTTCTGTGGGGATTTGTACCCCAGAATCCTGTTCCTTCATGCCTTCTTCCTCCTCCTCCCTCCTCCCTCCCCCTGGAGACCCTGGAAGTGGTGTGTTCACATTCAGTGACCCTTGGCCACCAGATGACAGAGGGTGGTGCCTGGGAAGCATCAAGGAAATCACAGCTCCCCTCGCCCCCGCCCTGCCCCCCACCCCAGCAAGCATGTCTTTCCCCATGGCACAAGTCAGATGAAGCACCTTCTCCCAGGAAGGCCCTCATAGGGTACAGACACAGATTTCTTGCTGAGGTGGAAAGAGGAGATCTGTGCATCCCAGTGCTGCCTGGAAACTTATTTTCTCACAGTCCAGGACACATTTCTCCAAGTAGAAACATGTTCTTGCATGTGGATACATGTTTTCCCAGGCAGAGGGTCCCTCTCTCCCCAGGACTCCTTGCATCTCCCAGGGCTCAGGCCTCACTCAATTCCTCCCTACACAGCAGGTGGGAACAGCCTTGGATTAATAGGATTTTGACAAAGCTATGGGTACAAACCCTGAGGAAGGGCTCAGCCCTCCCTGCCCCAGAGATGCTGAGTTGGAGAAGGGGGAGCGTGGCACATGCCACCCACAGAGGCCATGCATGTTTGACCAAAGCCCTCATCAGGCTCTGAGGACAGCCTTTTCCTAAGTCCTGAGATCATTGTTCATCCATGCCAAACTGGGTAGGTGGGTTTGAGGGGGAAAGACCACCCCAAATATGTCAAGGATTCCTCAGTGCTAAACTGGGAAATGGGGAGGAGATGTGGCAGCAAAGGGGGTTCCCGCCTGTGTCTCTTCTCTCCTTACTGGGTCATGCCCCCTCTCTGCCTCAGTTCCCCATTCCCCTCCATCTCTGTCCCTCTTTGAAGCTGTCTCCATCTCAGTGTCAGACCAGGCTTCTCCCCTCAACTGACCACCCCCCCCAGTTTTGACCTGTCTCCCTTGGCTGAAGGGAAGGGAAGGAGCAGTGGAGGGGAAGCAGCAGGAGAAAAGTCTCACCAGACAGGCTGGAGAAAATGAGGTCAACTATGCCAAGGAACAGATGGGAGGTGTGGAGGGGGAGAGACAGGAATTTGAAAGGAAATGTGTGAGGTGACTGCCCGGAGGTCCCTGGGTGCAAGCCTCTGGGGAAAAGAGTGATGTCAGGAAGGGTTTTAAGGGACACCAGTAGAGGCAGGGAGAATTCTCTGTTGGCATGTTGTGGGATGTTAGTGCCAAACTTAAAAAGGAGGTGGGATGCTGTCTTCCACTGACACCCAAATCCAAAATCCCTGGTCTTGAGTCCCCAGAACTTTGCCTCTTGATTGTCCCTTCTCCTACCTTCATCCATGGAAACTTAGTTCTTTTCTGAACCTTTCCCCTGCGTGGTCTAGCTCCTCTCCAAACAGCCATGACCTCCAAATGCTAGAGACCTGGGCCCTGAACCCTGTAGACAGATGCCCCCAGAATAGGGGCATGGGAGGGGGGTCTGGGGGACCCCATGATTCAGCCACGGACTCCAATGCCCAGCCCCTCTCCCCTGAACAATCCTGACAGTCCATGTCTTTACCCCCAACCCTTTGCAGCTCTGTACACATTTTTAAACCTGGCAAAAGATGAAGAGAATATTGTAAATATAAAAGTTTAACTGTTGATTGTGCCTGCTATGTTGAAGGCCTGTGGTTCTGAAGAAACAAGCCTTGGGGGAAGTGACTGGATGAAGGGTCTTGACCCCAGACTTTCTTTTCATGAGGTCTGAGGCTTTCTTTTCAAGGAGGTGCTGGGGGTAAGGCTGGGGCTAGGTGGAGGTTAAGGTCAAGACTCATGTGTAAGCCAGGCCAGGCGCAGTGGCTCACACTTGCAATCCAAGCACTCTGGGAGGTCAAGGCAGGTGGATCTCCTGAGCTCAAGTTCGAGACCAGCCTGAGCAAGAGTAAGACCCTATCTCTAGGCTCGGCGCCTGTGGCTCAATTGGCTAAGGCGCCAGCCACGTACACCTAAGGTGGCGGGTTCGAATCCCCAGCCCGGGCCCGCCAAACAACAATGATGGCTGCAACCAAAAAATGGCCAGGCGTTGTGGCGGGCGCC
>CAUYQV010047508.1:0-20043 GCA_963574575.1 Galagoides demidoff
CCTATGAAAGCTATAAATTAGTTTCATAGTAGGGCTGAGTACATTGGATACTTTTTCTTCCATTCTTGAGATACTTTGCTAAGGAGAATATTTTCCAGCTCCATCCATGTAAACATGAAGGAGGTAAAGTATCCATCCTTCTTTAGGGCTGCATAGTATTCCATGGTGTACATATACCACAATTCATTGATCCATTTGTGGGTCGATGGGCACTGGGTCTTCTTCCATGACCTAGCAATTATGAATTGGGCTGCAATAAACATTCTGGTACGAATATCTTTGTTGTAGTGTAATTTTTGGTCTTCTGGATATATACCTAGTAGAGGAATTGTAGGATCAAATGGCAGGTATATTTTTAGTTCTCAGCAGCTTTTCTGAAAGTATTTATTTCTATTACATTTTTCTTCTCCTTAGTACACAGCTTTATGCTATGGCAGCCATGACTGCTTTTATATATACATTGTGTGAGCACGTGACTAGGAAACAAAAGATCTGTCATATCACCTCATTAATCCATCGGAAGTCCACATTAAGTTAGTTGTAGTTAAATAAGGCCACCCTCCAGAACGTTCAATTAGAATACTTAAAAATGTACGTTAATTATTATTATTTTTATTTTATTTTATTTTTTTGGAGATGGAGCCTCAAGCTATCCCCCTGGGTAGAGTGCCATGGCATCACAGCTCATAGCAACCTCCAACTCCTGGGCTCAAGTGAGTCTCCTGCCTCTGCCTCCCAAGTAGCTGGGACCACAGGCGCCCGCCACAACGCCCAGCCACTTTTTGGTTGCAGCCATCATTGTTGTTTGGCGGGTCCGGGCTGGGGATTCAAACCCGCCACCTTAGGTGTACGTGGCTGGCACCTTAGCCGATTGAGCCACAGGCGCCGAGCCATCATCACATCTTTGTATTTCATTAGCCCCTATAATATCTCGGTAATTTCCTGCCTGTAGTAGGTCATCTCTAATATGTTGATTAAGTAAGTGAATCTCCAGGCAATGAAACATGTATTGAGTACCTTTTCTATGTCTAGGCCTATTTCATGTTGTGAAAATACACGCTATAAAGACATTTCAGCTTGATATAAAAGTTACAGTCAAGGTTTTAAAATTGAGGATGCTGAATGGTTAAGAACTCAGGTTCTAAAGCAAGGCTATCTGGGTGTGCGTTCAGGTTCCCCTCTTTTTGTCTGTATAACCTAAAGCAGCTCACTTAACAAGGTAGGGCCTCACTTACCCTGTCTGTGAAGTGAGTGTGACCCTAAAACTCCTAGACTTGTGAAGACCGCATGAGCTTAAAGCTCTTAGAGCAGTGCTTGACATAGACTAAGTGCTTAGTAGACGTCAATTCTCCTCAAGGATTACCCGTCAGAAATGGAATGGGGAGTCTAGGTAGCTCTGCCACTTATTAGATGAATATACTTGGACCAGTCACTTGACTTCCTTGTGTCAAACCAAATTAGGAACCGATGGTCAGTATGACTTTAGAAAAAGCTAACGTGCAGAGGATGGACGAGTTCCTCCATGACAAGGAAGCTCAGAGGAGGACTAGGACATTGCTATGAAGAAGGCAGTAAGGTGGGCCACCAACGAAGTGAAATCACCCTCAGAAAATATTAGAAGCTACTTCCTGTCCCTTTTCTAGAATGTTCTTTGAAGAATTCATAAGATCATTTCTTTGGGGATGGGAATACTGAAACTATTACAGTGGAGGAGGCATTCTTTTCTATAGAGACACCCAGAAATAGTAATTTTCATTCTCTCTGGAAATTCACTCCCATGATGAAACACTTCTTACTGTAAGGGAGCTCATGAAAAGATGAAACTAAAGTTGAAAATGGAATTAAGAGAACTTAAGTTATTAAAATGATGTTTTTCAGGGTCTGGTATTGTTATCAAGTGTACTTAGAACAGGATCAATCTGGAAAGGGTTTTTGCAGGATGCAAATGGTATCAGATGGATGTGTGTGTGAATATTCAATGAGATGGGCACTGTGGGCACTTGTGGCTCTCTGGATTTCTCTTGCTGCCAGAGATTAGGCTGCCATCTGGGCACTACCTGCATTCAAGATGTTGCATGGATTCTTGCGGATTTCCAGAAATTTGTCAACAATGCCTTTTATTTATTTTTGTGCAGGGAAGAAATAAATGCTAGAACATTAAAATTATGAGGGGGAGCTGATCATGTTGGCAGTGGGGCAGGAAACCTGAACTTTATTATTATTATTTTTTAATGTGCTTAGGGGATCTTGGTAAGATACTGCAGGGGCTGAGTTAAAAAAGATGTTAGGCTTGAGCAGGGGATGCTGAATGAATAAGTAGCCCTCTTAGTGAAATAAAGATATTTGCACAATTTGGGTGGTGGCTATGGCATGTGATGTTGACTGGGTGGTCTCAGAAACTGGTAGGTAAGTTCATAATCTCAGCCCTGAGGACCAGGTAAGCATTTTAACTAGAGCATCTTGGAAAGCCATCCAGCCACCCACACATTCATCTCTTTATACAAATGGCTTGTAAGGATAGGTTTCTCTTTGTTCTAGAGGCAGATGTTAAGATGAGAAAGTTATATATGTTTCTACTTTGGCGAAGTTCAATCAGGTAATAAGTTGTGCACCTACTGTGTGTTAAATATCAGAAACATAAAAATGAATAAGACAGCATGACCTTTCCTTTCAAGGAGATTACAGTTGAGGAGAAAGAATAATATTATGTAAATGGAAGATGAGAGTGTTAGAATGTGTATATTCGTGTGCAAATATTTATGTATATTTTGCCAAATAATAATAACATCTATGTTTTGAGCATTTACTCTGTGCAAGGCATTGCACTAAAACATCTTATACGCACTGTCTCAAATAATTCTCCCTGTCACTCTCTGAATTAGGTAGTATACTGTTATTATACAAATTTTACAAATTGGAAAACAAATTAAGGAATGTTAAATAAGTCATTCAAGGAAACAAAAACAAATAATTGCAGCAAAGCAGAAAACACCCGAGATCCTCTGACCCCAGCTGTTCTCTATCTTCACCTTCTCCCTAACATCTTGTGGGGGCCATGGGGAAAAGAGCAACCAGCATGGTTGTGATTGGGTGGGCAGAGAAAGGAACATGTCTAAGCTGGGTTCCTTAGGGCTAGTAAGACTCTAGTGAAGGGCATGTCAGGAAAGAGCATTGTACCCTGTGGGGACAAGGCGTGCAAACTCATGATGGTCTGAATAATCACCGACTCTGAGGAGTAGTGATTAGCTCTGAGAAGTAGGTGGTTTGAGGCAGCCGTGGAGTTGAGGTGAGAGGAGAGGGATGTTCTAAGCCCTCTGTGCAGTACAGCGTCAGCCGGTTAATGCCATCTCAGACGTCAGTATCTGCCAAGGATCACTTACCTCTCAGGGACCGAGGGAGGAATGATTCACTGACCTGATTAGGAAACGCCCTACAGAGATGGAGGTAAAGGGTGAGGAAGCAGGCATTAAATGCAGAAAGATGCGCTGCCAGGCTTAAGGACTCTCAGAGGAGGCCCAGGGTTGGCTTTTAAAGCAGGTGCTGGTGCTCTGCAGGAGGCGTCAGCAGGAGAAGCCTGATCCACAAAGTTCAGTAAATGCAGGGATGGTGGCAAGTCCTAGTGGCGAGTGGGGAGGAAACTGCATGGTGCCAGGAGCAGAACCCAGCAGTTGTTAAGTTCAAGGTTTATGACTTGAAGAACGTGACCCGTATAGCCGGCTTTCTCTTACTGATGTGTTTTTAATCGGATGTTCTTCTAAAATTCACCCTTCGCTGACTCCATATCCCGTTCCCGGAGGCAGTGTGGAGCAATCTGTCTGCATCTGCACTTCATACAGCTGTGGAGCCTTCTCCCGTCACACCTGGTGGGTCACAGCTTGGACACAGCACAACAGCCAACGTATCATTGTGCTGCATGACCTGGAGGAAGTTCCGCTTTGACACTGCGTCCTGATAATAATGGAAGCAGTGAGTGAGCCTTGCTGCGTCCCAAGCACTCTGCTGACTGCTTCCCATGTGTTACTCGATTTGATCCGGGCATCAGCCCAATGTATTATCTGAATCTCTATTTTATAGATGTGAAAACTGAGCCAAAGAGAAACAAGGCAACCCCCAGAGTTGAATAGTCAGTTGACAGCACACCTAAGAGATGAGCTGGGGGGATGTCTCACTTCCCGAGCCTGCGCCCAACCTCTCTGGCATGTTGCTTGCTTGATGTTGTGCGTGGATTCTCCAGCACGTGGGGCAGTGTCATAGCAGTAACTGTGTGAGGAACAAGAATGAAAGTGGTATCTAGCCGTCCCAGATACCATCAAGTCAAGTTGCTCACAACTTACCTGTTATGTATGAATGACACGGCATTTACTAATCACCTGTTGTCCACAGGGAGAGTCTTACTGGTCTCATGTCTAGAGGTCTTTCCGGTGCTGGACATGCTAACCTGGGGTCCAGCTCGAGGCCATGTGCATGTACAGCTCCAAGTGCATGTAAGGTTTCCATTTGGGGGGGATATAAATGGAAATGTAGGCAGTGATATAAGAGTCTTGAGGTAATGGGCAGATTTGGGGTTCCAACTGAGGCTTATCTGACTCCAAACTCCTTGTTCTTAAATGAGACTTTATATTAGCTTCTCTTTGTTTCTATTTCTTTGTCCGTGAGACCAAGGATTAGGCTTAGATCACTGTTTCTGAAATGTCGCTCTTTCAGGTATCACCTTAATGATTTCTGTTGACTTTTTGCTCCACCTGTACAACTTAATATTTTTCTTTGATTCAGGTCACTTTTTATTTAAATGCACACAATTCCATCGGACATTTCTTATCATTGACACATTTTTAAAGAAAGCATCATTACACTAAATAGATAATAACTATAGGAATAAATATAATGCAATGCCAAGAAAAGCAGTGCAGTGATACGCTAGTTTATATGCTAGCATACATACTCAGCTATGTTCTTGCCTACTCAGGTCTCTGATTTTCAAACCTGTCCTCCTTGTGTCGAAAAATAATACAGATTCTCCTGGATTTACAGTTATGTGCCAATAAATCCATCACAAGTCTAAAATGCATTCAGTTCACCTAATCTACCGAGCATCAGTGTTCAGCCTGGCCCACCTTCAACGTGCTCAGAACACTTACGTTAGCGTAAAGCTGGGTAAAATCATCTGGCAACACAGTGCACTGTGGAGTCTCGCTTGTTTGTCCTCCTGATGGCATGGCCGACTGGGAGACGCAGTTGGCTGCCCCTGGCCAGCATCGCCAGAGTATCCTTTACTTTCTCCAGAAAGCGTAGCCCTTTCATGCCATCTTAAAGTCTCTGTTAGTAGATTCATTGTAAGTCAGGGACGGTCTGTATTTGTAAGTGTTAGAAGCTAAAGACATAATAGCACCCAAATTAGTCTTTCTCCCTGATATAATCAGGGTTGAGAAAGATAATTTAAAAGAGATTTTTCTTTTCACTACATGAGTACATGAGTTAAAGTGACTTTATGCCCAGTTGAGCCTCCGTTTAAAGCCACGTCTGTCCTAGCCAGTGTAGGCAAGCCCTCGTCTTGTGAAAAGCTGAATGGTGGGTTCTATGACGTCCTCCTTTCTTTTGCATTCCTGAAGTCCAAGGGTCTTCATGTATCTGGAGATCTAGCTTGATTGACTGATGAAAGACGTGAACCTAGATGCAGGAAGAGGAAGGTCAGAGTGCTGTTGCCCAGCTCGGCGATCTTAGAAGGGAAGCAGGAATTGGAGCCTCTGAAACACCCGGTGCTGACATCTGTGTCCAAAGCCGCGTCCTCCCACTGTGCTCTTTTCTGTTTTTTTATGGTTTTTCCTGTAATGCCCACTGGCTCCCTACTCGTGTGCGTCTTACCTACTTTGTTTGCCAAGGACTGTTACCAGTTTAAAAAGCAACATCTATGGAGGATTTGCCTTTTAATAGTTATTTAGAAGGAATTAGCAGGAGTCAAGAGTCTGCTCCACCCCCCTCACAGGTTGGGTATATGGCATTTATTGTCTCACTTTCCTCAACAATCAGTGAAGTAAACAAAAGTTAGTGTCTTATTTTCCACATCAGGAAATGCGGTTTGGAGAATTAGCAGTAGGTCAGTTACATCCCACATCTTCTGAGGCCTCTGGGATGTGACTGTTTCCAAATCTCTCTGTTGTGATGTGAGGAAGAGTTGCTGGACTGGGGAAGAGGAGATTCTTGGCTGGGGGACAGTCCCTGGGTCTGTCTCTGTCCTCTGAGGGTGGGGCTGTCTCACCTCTCAGGTCAACCATATTCTCTCTTCAATGGTTGGAATAGGATGCTAATGAGACCCTACTCATGGATTTTCGCCCCTTGGGGGCCAATTAACTTTACTTTACTTCAGCTGCCAGGAACCTCAGAACTAAATCCAGATCAATTAGCTCATCCCAGGTGCCTGGTGACATCTATTCCTTCACTCATTTCAACTATTCTTTGTTCCATTTTTATTTTTAATTGTCCTGATTTATATCTGACTTAACTTTGTAATATCACTTTAACTGTGTCTTGGGGGTAGGTAGGGTGTGAATTCTAAGTAAATAAGTAAAATCATTTTAGGTGTTGTCTTGAGAGCCAGAGCAGCTCACAGGTCCTCTTCTGGATGGAAGTTGGGAGGCAGTGGGTTAGGAAAGTGAATCTTTTCTGGAATGTGGGGCCACTTGGAGAGGGGCAGGGAGAGGGAATGAGCGTGGGAGCATCTGGGCAGAGAAATCATGTCCACGTGGCTTCATGAGAATAACTTAAAAGTGAAACAAGACTATTCATTAGGAAACCCTGGGGAATCAAAACCCACCCAGGATTCTGTGGCCATGGAGGATGCAGCTCTGAAGAAATGTACTGAAGAGGAAGTTACATCGTGTGTGATGTAGTTAGTGTACAGCCTAAGATCTGTGCTTTTTTTTTTTAACACCAATGACTGAGCTGTGTGACTATGGGTGAGCTACTTAACCTCTCTGAACTTGTTTTCACATTTGGAAAACAGGAAAATAAGTCTTGTAGAAAGATAAAAAGGCAATTAAGCCCAGTGCCTGGCACTTGCTGGGGGATAACTGATGACATTCGTTCCTTCATTCAGTCAGGTATTTATTTCAAAGATGAGTACTGAACTCAAGTATTGTGTGAGGCATTAGGAACTAGTGGTATACATGGTTGAACCAAACTGATAAACTTTCTTCCCTCTTGACAATAATATTCCAGTCATGAAGGCTAGTAATAAGTAGCCAAAAAAAAAAAATATGAAACATAACATGAAGCAGTTATAAGATGTATGGAGATAGAAAGAAAGCAAATTAATGTGTGGCTTAGGAGTCAGCAAACTATGGCCCATGGGCCAAATCAGGCCCACTCCCCAATTTTGCCAGTGAAGTGTTATGGGAACAGAGGCGTGCTCACTTGTGTGCTGCCCACTGCTGCTTTCTTGGTGCAGTGACAGAGCTGAGTAACTGAGATAGAGACAGTGCAGTCCATACAGCCTAAAGTGTCCACTACCTGGACCCTTATAGAAAACACCTTCTGCTCTTGGTCTAGAGATAAACAAGATTATCAGGACCTGCTATCCTGGTAGAAAGAAAAGCTAAAATTTTCCTTACTTACCTTTCATTAATGGCTCATTTTTCCTTTCCTCTCTTACTTCTTGTTTCTTCCACTTTCTTTCATCTTTTTTCTTTATCTCTGTTCCTTTCTTCATACCTCTCCCTCCCTTCTTCCCTCCCTCCCTCCCTTCCTCCCTCCCTCCCTCCCTCCCCTCCTTCCTCCCTCCCTCCCTCCCTCCGTCCCTCCCTCCCTCCCTTCCTTCCTCCCTCCCTCCCTCTCCCTTTGTTTCTGAGTTGAAATATTCCAATACAACCTTTTCCACTTATGAAGGGGACACTGAACCCCAGAAATTGGAAGTGACTCCCAAAATAATCGGCCAGAGAGTGGCCATGAAGGGGGCAACCACTTCCAAATTGGTGTTCTCTCTGCATCTTTCACCAGGTAGTGGGGATAAGAGTGGCAAAAGATATAAAAATATAAGAAAAATATTTAGTATTATGCCTGGTACATAATAAATGGTCAGCCAAGCTTAGCTGAATTCAAGAAAAGTCAAGCCTAGTTGCAGAAAGATAAAACAAGTACTTATAACTGAATGCCAGAAACTAGTCAGAGCCTTAGAAGTTGGTGTTTTGAAAGGCAGTAGCAGGATTGGCCTGGAGAGCCTCCCCTCTACCCCCACATGCCTGTCTGTGTCATGGTCACCTCCAAGCTCGCGTTAAAAACTGCTGACTTATGTAATATTTTTAATTTAAAAGTAGTGGAAATTGAGTTTCAGAGAGAGGCATTAACTTGTCCAGGGCTATACGGGAAGTTGAGGGGAGAGCCAGTGTTAGAACCCAGGTGTGCTGGGTTCCCAGTCGAACATTTCCCTTGTAGGACTTTGTTAGATCACCGTGGAATGGCAGCAAATATTTTAAAGGGAAAAGGATTATTTTATCCCTTCAATGTATAGGATTTGAGAAGCGGGTGATGCAGTCAGAAAGAGCTTCCAAGAAGAGTTGGGCTTTCTTAGGTGGGGCTTGTACTAAGAGTTCAAGATGCAGTAAGAGGCAGAGAAAATGCTCTGCCCCCATACAGACAAGGGTAAGTCTCCCAGGGGGTTAAAATTGGACTGACTGTAGTCACAGGATCAGTTTTGGATGGAAAGCAAAAGCAAAACTAGGGAATTGGGTTAAATCTAGTTAAGGCAAAGGCTTGGGCTTTTAATTAAGATGTTTGGACTTGATCCTGTCAGCCTGTAGCCACAAACAGATGCACTTGTCAACACACGGATTCGTTGTATTTGACCCTCACAAGGCAGTGGTGGAGGAGAGATCTTTGGTCAATGCTGACGTGTGGAGAGATCCCATATACATATCAGGATTTTCTCCTGGCTTCCAGGAAACCAAGGCTCCTGGCAGCCTAGAGTTCCCGTTCCCACCTGGAAGCACTCTTCCACCCTTCTAGGCTGGAGCCCGTGCCTGCCTTTACCGGGTACATTCCCTCTGTAAAGTAAACCTGGCACTTCATGCCTTGCCGTTTACTGCCTGGAGTCTGTGGGCTTTTGAGTTTTCATTCCCTACAGAAGTGATGACAAACTAAAAATTTGTCATCACCAACCAGATGAAATAATTGTTAGAGGTTGTTTATTTGCTCATCAAACATTTATTGAGAATCTACTTCCTGTAAGCCTTCAGAAAAAGGAAGGATTGAGTTTAGGAGCTGAAGAGAGAGACTGTTCCAGTCAATGGGATCTTTTGAAGGATGGAGCCATCACAATGGAAAAGAGTTAGGTCTTTCTCCCTGGATCCCATTAGCTTTCAAAAAGAAGGCTGTCCCCTTCCATTTCCAACAGAATCAGACACCTGTCCCTTCAGATCTTTCCACCTGGTTTCTTTTACCCATCCAGAGAGATCCATCTTCCTTCCTTCTCATATTCTGTCCTTCTCTGCTTCCTCTTTTCCATCTCTCGTCTTGTCAAGTGAACGCATCCCACCTGGTGCCCATCCCACACAGTTCACCCCCTGCATGCAGAATAGATGTTTCCGAACCTCCGAGGTGGGCGTGTGATTCTCAGACCTGCTGAGAGCAGCCCAGAGAGAGTCAGGCTGGCAGCGTCAGCTCGGTGAGCTGCCTTTTCAAATCAATACGAGCGCTTTGTTTCCATCTCCACTTTGGACTGCAGCGTTCCTGCCTCCCTGCTCCCAGAACAAGCTCTCTCCTGAGTCTGGCTCCCACCCCTGTGGTTCAGCCTCTCCCGGTCACTGCTCCACTGTGCTCCAGGAAGGCCCAAATGTCTCTCCCTGCTACACACACATTACACGGCCATTGCTCTCAGAGTAATGAGAAGCCCCATTTTGGAGGTTGACTTTGCTGGAAATGGTTCTTATGCTAAAACAAAGGAAAACAAAACCTTACTCCCCCAAGTCAATTTTGTAGGAAGAGGAGAAGATGATTAGAGTAGTGAAAACAGTATCCAGGAGGGGGCATAAAGACAAGGTCTCTGGTTGTGGTGGGTCAGGCAAGCCATGGTTTCTGGGTTGTTTTTTTTTTTATAAAATGAACCATCAGCATCTGATTCTCTCTGAGCACCATTCAACCTAAATGCCCAGGGGCTTTAGGAGGAAATATTACCCTGACATTTCTGATGTTTTTTTTTTTTTTTTCGATCTATACCTGACATGTATGTGGTGATGCCTATAAGATGTAATAAACGTGCCAGCCAAGAGACTTATCCATATGTGTCAGCCTTAGCAATAACTACCTGCCTGGAGAGCAAGCAGGCCTCAGGTGAGACCCAAAAGAAGAACCTCCTGACTGCATTAAATCTTATGGAAAGCCACATCCTTTCCCTGTGGATCTTTAGGAACAAGGTGCGCGTCGTACCATGGAGTGTTAAGACGCTGTACTTCCTGAAGATAGAAGGCTCAATTGGATGGGACCTTGGGGCCATCACTCACCTTAGGAGACAGTTGATAATCTCATAGGAAGCAGACTTTAAGTTTACAAGAGTCAGTTGCCTCATCCCCTAGCACATTGCCTGGCACAGGAAAGATATCCAAGAAGTAACTGTTGCATGAATCACTGAGACTGGAAAGGTGTCTAGTAAGTACGTGTTGAATGAAAGTCACTGATAACACACCAGGTCATATGCCTGGGTTAGAAGGGCCCTGGGAGACCATTTAAAATCTCCAGCTGTTTTGTGTAGAGACAAACTGAGGTCTTGAAAGGGATGAGCCTTGACTTGGGTGACATAATGAATTAGAAACCAAGCTGGACTTGAACCCAGGCCTCCCATCTCTGGGACCAATGCTTTTTGCACTGACTGGCTGACTCACTTTATATCTTGTGCTGTAACCAGCTTGACCACCTTAGGTTAACCATTTCCAAAGGCCCTTCTGCATGTTGTGAAATTATCAGAGCCTTCAGTTCAGCTGGTGCCTTCTCTCTCCCTCCTGGGTTGGTGCTTTCTGTTGGTCTCAGTCAGGAGAATATTATAATCTTTCTCCCTGCTCTCCAGTAGCACAGAGCCACACCATCACTCACTCTAACAGACCCCACTGAGCACCCACAGTCTATCTGGAAGCCATTTTCTGTTTGGAAGTCAGTGGCGGTCAGCCAACATTTCAGTAATATCTGCTTTCCTAAGGCTTAAACAAATCAAATCCATTCACTTCCTCAGACTCGATCAGTCTTGTCTGGCACAATGTCCCCACGTCCGAGGCGAGCCAGGATTGAGCACGGTTTCTCTCTCTCCCCCTTCTTCACAATGTATGAGTTGCTTCCTTAATTAACTGGTATAGACACATAGTTTGAGAAAAGGTTAAACCCAGAAAACACCTAAGTCTGCTTACTTCCTAGTTGTACAGGTGCAGAGACTAAGTTTCAGAGATATGGGGATGTTGGTTGCCCCAGGTTTTGCCTCCACGGTGGCAGTAGGAACAGAGCTCAGTCCAGGGTCAGAGAAAACCTCATGACACGTTCTAGTTTTCCCTCAGCAGGTAACCCTGCTTCAGACTTTACCTTGACCTTGCTGATTGCCTGGAGCTGGGGTCAGGTTTATGGAGGAGCGAGGAGCATAAGAGCAGGTTTGGGTAATCTTAGGCACACCACCTCAACTCTCTGGAACTCAGCTTCTTGCCTGTGAAGCGAGGACTCCGCTTTGCCATCATGCAGGCAACACAGTGTTGTGGGAATTGGATGATGTCATCCACCCCCTCCATTCCAAGGTGCTAGAAATATACTGGCCCCCCACTGTCTGGCATTATTAGCCTTCATCCTAGAGCAGGAACTTTTAGTATTTCAAAGTTGTGTTTATTCTATAGTCAGTATTTGGGGCATCCTGGCAAGGAAGCAGGTGCGATATTGGGGGGAAAGGATCTCTTTCAGGAGCCTTTCCATTCATCTAACTGCCTACTGTGTGCTAGGCCCCAGCCTCAGCGGGGAGGCAGCCTTCTTCTCCGACTGCATTCAGAGCTGCTGCCTCTGTCAGGGGGTGTACAGGCTAGAAATATATCAAACTTTTCCTTTGGAGTTTCACAAAAAGGGATCCTTTGGGTCAAAGGACCCTTAATCTGCAAAACACAAGCTGTTTGCCTGACTTGAGGCCTCAGCAGACTTCCTAGGCTTGAAGGGGCTTTGGTATGGAAAATGGTTTGTGTTTTGAAGATTAAGGGCTCTTTCATCCAAAAGATGCAATTTTTTTTTTCTTTCCTCGGGCTCCCAATGAAATACCTTGTTCCTTTCTGGCTTAAAACCTGCGAGCTTCCTTTCTTATGCATAGGTGGATTAGAGTGGACTGCACATTCACAGCCCATGAGATGATTATGCTCAATGCCCCCATCCCGTGTCTTTAGGACAAGCCCTTCTCCCTGCTCCAAATATGGGCCAATATTTCCCACTATTGTAATAAAATAATCTGGGAGCATTTTAAGATGATACATTCTAGGACCTCATGTCCAGAATTTCTGATGAGGTCTAGAAGGGCAAATGTATTTTAAAGCAGAGCGTGCTTGGGACCTTCAGCCCACACTAACTTAAAGGCATCTGGCTTGGGAACCAGAGCCCTAAGCCCAGTAGCCAACAAGGTAGTGTGAGTTAAGACCCTAGAGTTTGCATAGACTTGTATTAAATCTCAACTTTTGCTCTTATTGTCCATAGTATGACTTTGAACAAGTTATTTAACTTCACTGACCCTCAGTTTCCATATCTTTAAAATGGGAATAATAAAATTACCCATGCATCTGTTAGCTATTACCACAAACTTGCTGTATGACAACCACTCCCCAACTCAGTGACTTTAAGCACTGGCACTTATGCATCAGTGGGGCAGTTCAGAGCCGGATGATCTAACCCAGGCTCACCGATTGGGCTACACATGCACCTGCAGGTCAGTGAGGGACTCTACTCCCAGCTTGTCTTAGCTGAGGCATGTTAGCTGGGCAGTCTACTTCACGTGTCTTTCATCCTCCTTCTGAAGCATCAGGCATACTCCATGGCAGTAACAACCATAGGGGTAAAGTGGAAACCCACAGGCCTCTTACATATAGACTTAGCACTGGCATACCATCACTTCCCCAAATTCTAATGACCAAAGGGAGTAAGGATGATGAGCCCAAATTCAAGGAAAGGGAGATAGACCCTATTGTTTCCAGAATAATTCTACTAACTACATGACGACAAGCCTGGTTATAGCGAGGGTGACAGTTTGGGGGCCATTAAAGTAACCCACAACTACCCCATAGTTTGCTGCAGAGATCAAATGAAATGATAAAGTTCTTGACACAGCTCCCATCACATACTATGTTCATAAATTATTTTTTGTCATTAGTTAACTCTTGTTAGTATACTAAGAACTCCCAAATGGCAGCCGGGGTTATTAAAACCAGAGTTCCTGAGTCTAGCAAAAGAGATAGGAAAATAGGTGCTCACAGTAGTGATGCACGTTTCTCAAAATCACCTAGATAGGGCTGGTTGGGCCCTTAGAAATCAGACAGTGCGATGCTTTTTTATTCAGGATTTGAAGATCTAGGACCCTGGTTCAAACTCATTATGAGACTTGACACATCAACAAGAGTGAGGCATTTCTTAGAGTTAAGTACTGGTCTCAGTTTACCCTGCCCTGTCTCTCTCCCCAGCTGGGACAGTAGGTCTTATACTTTAGGATACCCAACATTCACCCGGAATACTTATTAAACATTCAGATCCCTTTGTCCTTTTTATTAGAGATTGTGATTTAGTAGGTCTGGTGATGCATCAAGAGGCTGAACATTTATTCAACAACCTTAGTGATTTTGACATAGGTAGACTACTCTTTGAAAGACCTGAGACTGTGGTGAATGAAGGGAAATAGTGAATCTCTTGTATTTTTTTAAATCTTTGATTGATTCCCACAATAGAACGGTAGATTCTGGGAAGAATGACAGCTCTGGATTCTCTGGGGGCTTCGAGAACACTGGAAAGAGATTGTGGTAGTGGAAGAAGACAGAGTTGGTCTTGGGCCATGTTTACCAAGAAACAATCACAGCAGCAGGGATACTGCAAAATCAAAACACAGGAAGGTCCAATCAGATAACATTAGACTACAGCACATTCTATATATGGACACAGATGTGTGTTGAGAAATTGCTGACATTTATTTGGGCTTTGTGTGTTGTTAGCAATAGAGAACCAAACTCTCATTGCTTTAAGGTAAGCTAAAACTAAAACCAAGACAGCAACATGATTGGATCGGCTTATGTAGCTAAAGCTCATGAACATTGCTGGGCAGGCTGCTCCAGGGTTCCTGTAGCATCAGCATCCAAGAACATGTCTTACTGTTGCGCTTCCCAGGCTTCTCCTTGGAGGGATCAGTTGGCTGCCAACACTCCAGTAACTGAGTTCAAGTCTGGTAGTAGCAAAGCCTTGGTTTATTGCACCAGAGTCTTTTGCTTTGCTTCTCTGAGTCTAGTCATGGCCTGATCCTGAAACTTTTCCTCACCCTACCAGAACTGAAAATGGAACAGAAATAGAATTCCACATGAGTACTGATGTAAGAAGGGGAAATGTGCCCTCAAGAAGCAAACAAGAGAAGCTTATCACATTTATTGTATTCCAGGTTTTATGTTAAACCAAAGAATATGGGGATGAGTTGGAACCTGGTCTTTGCCTCTAGGATAATCATTATTCAGTGTTAGAAACCAAATTGTCACCATGACATGAGATTGAAGCATAAATAGAAGCATCGCGTTTCAGCAAGGTCTGAAATATGGGAGTGTTCACTCCTACCATTGTTTGTCCCCTCCAAAAAGTCCTCCGTAGGAAAAGACCCCAGAGATGAATTTTCAAGGAAGAGTGAGAATCTGCCGTGCTCTTTCCCTAGAAGTGTGGAGGTATTTCAGAGAATTAGCAAAACCTCAGAGTAACTGTAAGATGTTTTGTGTGCTAGAGGGAAGAGCGTAGGGGGTGTGGAATGTGGCAAGTATGAGTCTGGAAAGTAGGAAGGGTAGAAGTAATATGTCTTGTTGAGGAATTTTGGCTTTATCCTGTAGGCAATGAGGAGATAAGAACCAATTTTAACATGGAACGAAACAGCTCTGGTTTAGCTAAAGGCAGAGAAAGAAAATGGTGAGCACTGCTAGTCCCTTTCCAAATTCTGAGACCTGTAGAAAAAGAAGGAAGAATTGGCACCTGCTTTATTATGTTCACTTTCCTCACCAGTGGACCCTGGATACATGGGAAGTAAATTGTTCTTATCCAACGTGCAGAACTGATGGGAAAGTATAGGACTGGAAGCCCCACTAGTACCTATGATAAGTGTTTAGGTGTGATCTACTTCTGATTCCAGTAATACATAGTAGACATATTACTGGCTAGTGGATTGGAGTACTGGTGCTGAAATCAGACTACATAGATTTGGATCTTCCTGTACCCTCACACTAGCTGTGAAGTAATGAGAAAATTTTTAAGATTTTGTGGCTTCTATTTCCTCACTTATTAAATAGGAATATTAAACATACCTTCACCAGATGCTTGTTTTGGATAATGAGCAACTTATGCACGCTTTATTAAAATAATTTAGTGATGTTACCTCCTTGAATGTTTATTTTCTCTTTACTGGAATGACTGGTATAAATCTCTGCCATGTGTATGTTAAAAGTGGCTTTGAAATCAAATGAGAGCTCAAACCCTTTGCAGTGTGAGGTTTTACTGCAATGCAAGGATGGTGTGAGGACAGCCTTAAGAGAGTGGAAAAAGGCAGGCTCAGTCTCCAAACCCACTGCATTCTTTGAATCTGTGATTGCTCACTCAGGTACACCCAGCACCTGCCAAAATGCTCATGTGTGTCCCCTGCCTTCTTCCAGTCTATGATTGTCATGGACAAGCAGCAGTGGTAGCTGTCCTTTTAGTTCATTATTTAAAAGGCCCTATATCAAAGAATGAGCCCTTTGCACAAGAACTAGTGAACACAGAGAGTTTCTATCTAAATGGATCCACCAGGAGCTTTTCAGATGATTTCATTAGTGACCTGCTGGAAACATCAGGCCCAAGGTTAGAGCTTTTGATGAGTAAATGCTGGAATTTAGATTTAAATTAAAAGCTTATGTGTTTTATTTACTTGCTCCACGGAATATTAAGAATATATTAGCCACAGGGAAGAATTCAGAGCCATTAACTCAACATATACTCTGCTTATTTCCTGGGCAATTATATTGTGAGCATTTGGGCCATGCTATTTCCTATCTTGGACATTCCTTTCTGCATCCAAGTCTTCAGTATGTCTTTGGGTGGAGAAAGATCTTTCCTTATTCATCTCTGTGTCCCATGCACAGAGTACTTTGCACACAGTAGGTGGGTTTTTATGATCCCATGTTTTCATTTACCCTGGACACTGGTCTCATGACCTGGAATACTTTGATTTTTTTTTTCCTCTTCAGCTGGCAAATATTACCATTAGTGCTGAACCATTAGTGCTCCAAATCTTATCTCCCCTGAGAAATCTTCCTGAAATGACTCTGAGTTTTTTTCCCTTTCTTTGTTCCAACAATACTTTGTTCGTGTCTCTGACAAAACAGAATCCATTATTTTGCAATTTGGGTTTTATACGTTTGTCTCCTCTATCAGCCTCCGACTCCCTAAAATCACAGATATTTTCTTACATGTCTGTGATTGAGGAGTTTTAGAGTTTGACATTCTACCCTATTCCCAGATCCCAGGCTGCTCTTTCAATCACTACTACTTTTCTTTCTCTCTCATACTTTAATTTTCTTTTTAAATTCTGTGTCTGTCCCAGAATTAAATATACTAAAGTCTTTCCATTAAGAAAATGTAATTCTCCTTTGACTGTTTGTTCACCTCTCTGGTAGGAAGGAGGGAGAGGCGTTGGCCATTGCTCTTCTGCTCTTTCCTTCTTAGCCAAGTACTTTGTGCTCAGTGTCTCTGTTTACTCACATCCCGTTGTTCATGCCTTAATCTTTTCCAATTGAAAACCGAAATTCTCTTTTCAGTTCCCATGGAGCTTTTGAAAACTGTCAGCTACCTCTGTATTCTCAAATCCAGGAGGCATTTTGGGTCTTTATCTTGTGCCATTGCACAGCTTTTGAAGCGCGAGACCCTTCTCTCCTTACACATCCCTGATTCCTAGGTTTTGTTGCCATTATTTTCTCATACTTGCCCTAATCTCTTTCTATCTCATTTCAGTCTCCTTTGTGGGGTTTTCTTCCTCTTCATGCTACATAAAAATTAGCATGTTCATTATGTTTCCATTGCTCTTAACTTACACATGTTTGCTGGGTGGTCTTGTCCCATCTCATCCACTTCCAGAGCTCGCTCTCCCACTGGTTAAAGCTTTTTATTATTATTTTTTATTAAATCATTGCTGTACACATTAATGCAGTCATGGGATACAATGTGCTGGTTTTATATATAATTTTAAATATTTTAATAAAACTGGTTAACATAGCCTTCATGGCATTGTCTTAGTCATTGTGTTAAGACATTTATATTCTACTTTTAGTAAGTTTCACATGTACCCTTGTAAGATGCACCATAGGTGTGGTCCCACCAATTACCCTCCCTCCACCCATCCTCCCCTTTCCCCTCCCCTCTCTTTCCCCATATTCTTGGGCTATAATTGGGTTATAGCTTTCAAATGAAAGCTACAAATTAGTTTCAATAGTAGGACTGAGTACATTGAATACTTTTACTTCCATTCTTGAGATACTTTGCTAAGAAGAATATGTTCCAGCTCCATCCATGTGGTTGTACTGTTTTATATTCCTACTAGCAATGCCCAAGAAATAGTCTGTCCATATCTTTGTCAGCATTTGCTACTATTACTCTTTTTAACTTCAGCGGTGGCTATTGAGGTTGAGCATTCTTGTCTGTTCATGTCTTCGGTTTATTTTCTAATTGGATTGTCTTCTGTTACTGTCAAGAGTTGTTGTTCTTTTTTTTAAAGTATATTCTAGATAACAGTCTTTTGTCAGAGGTATGGTTTGCAAACTCTTTTTCCCATTACATAGCTGACCTTCTCATCCTCTTCACATATGTACCTCAGTGTGACACTTTTCTATTTTGTTGAGGTCAGATTTGTCAACTTTGCCTTTTATGGATTGTGCTTTTGATGTCATGTTTAAAACTCTTTAGCAAGCCCTAGATCTTGAAGATTTCTCTCTTGCTTCCTTCTTAGAATTTTTATAGCTCTATGACTTAAATTTATGATCCATTTAGAGTTATTTTTTGTAGAAGTTTTAGTGTAAGGCTCATTTTATTTTGTTGGCGTTGAATTACTTTGCACCTTTGTCAAAAATCAGTTGGCCACACTTATGTGAGGCTATTTCTGGACCCTCTAATATATTCCATTGATCTACGTGTCATTCCCTCTGTTAGGAACCACACGACTTTGATTACTGTAGCTATAGAATGTGTCTTGAAATTGGGCAAAGTGAATCCTCTCCCACTTTATTCATTCTTTTCAGAATGGTCTTAGCTATTCTGGCTCCTTTATCTTTCCATTCCAGTGAAGGGATTATAGTTTCTTCTACAAATGATTCTGGAGCAATTGAATGCTGTAGGCAAAAAAAGAAAAAAAAATGAACTTTGACCTACTATACCTTATAGAAAAGGTCTATATCACAGGCTTAAATAGAAAATAAAAAACCATAAAATTTTGAGATGAAAATATATGAGAAAAAGTCTTCAGGACCTAAGGTTGGTGAAGAATTTTTTAGATTTTACCCCCTCCCCCCAAAGCACGATCTGTAAAAGGAAAAAATGATGTTAGACGTCATTAGAATTAAAAACTTCAACTTCTGCTCTGCAATGGATGTGTTAGGAGGTTGAAAAGACAAGTTGTAGAGTAGGAGAAAATATTTGCAAATCACATATCCAAAAACAGGCAAGTATCTGGAATATATGAAGAGCTCTCAAAATTCGATAGTAAAACGAACAGTTCAACTAGAAAATGGGTAAAGTCATAAGCTGACATTTCACCAAAGAGGACATAACAGATGGGAAATGAGCCTGTGGAAAGATCTTCACAACATCATCAGCTATTATGGAAATAGAAATTAAAATCTCCACAAGATGCTACTACATGCCCAACAGAATGGTTGAAAGTAAAAAGAGTCATTCTTGAGATACTTTGCTGAGAAGAATGTGTTCCAACTCCATCCAGGTAAACATAAAAGATGTAAAGTCTTGGCCAGGAGCGGTGGCTCTCGTCTGTAATCCTAGCACTCTGGGAGGCCGTGGAGTGTAGATAGGTTGAGCTCATGGGTTCAAGACCAGTCAGAGCAAAAAGTGAGACCTTGTCTCTGCTAAAAATAGAAAAAAAAACTAAGGCAAAAGGATTGCTTGAGCCCAAGAGTTGGAGGTTGCTGTGAGCTATGATGCCACAGCATTCTGCCAAGGGCAACAGCTTGAGACTGTCTCAAAAAAACCTAAAAAAACAAAAAAAAACCCAACATGTAAAGTCTCCATCTTTTTTATGGCTGAATAGTATTCAATGGCATACATATCCCACAATTTGTTAATCTACTCATGGGTTGATGGGTATTTTGAAATGTGACAAAAAGATATCCAGTGTACTTAATACTATTATGAAACCAATATGCAAACATACAGTCATATGAATGATAAAACACATATGTAGTCGAGCAAGGAGAGGGGTGAGGAGGTAGAGGAGAAGGAATGACGGAGGGAGAAGGAGGGAGGAGGGAGGGCAGTTGGTGGGATCTCACCTAATGTGCACAATGCAAGGGTATCTTTCAAAATAACTCTGAGTAAATTTTAAATATCTTACCGCAAAAAAGAAGTAAGTGAGGTAATGGCTATGTTAATCACTTTGATTTAAGCATTCCACATTGTATATCAAATCATCACCTTGTACCCCATAAATGTATACCATTATTATTTTAATTAAAAATTAATACAAAATTAAATAGAAATTAAGACATAATTAAAACAAAGAGTCACAACATCAAATTCTGGCCACGATGCAGGGAAACTGGATTGGGCAGGTATTGCTGATGT
>CAUYQV010047509.1:0-10555 GCA_963574575.1 Galagoides demidoff
CGGGCACCTGTGGTCCCAGCTGCTTGGGAGGCAGAGGCAGGAGACTCGCCTGAGCCCAGGAGTTGGAGGTTGCTATGAGCTGTGATGCCATGGCACTCTACCCAGGGGGATAGCTTGAGGCTCCATCTCAAAAAAAAAAAATAATAATAATTTCTCACTAACAATAGTTGGTAACTTTGTCCTGTCCTGGATCAGTGGTTCAGAAACACTGTTAGTTATTTACCAGGTGCCTGAGCAGTCCCTGGTTTCATTGGCATCTGAACCAATCATGTTCAGTATTAACAGTATGATCTTTAATAATATCCCTAATAATCCCTGTACTGTTTACCAAGCACCTTTATATAGTGTTGGCAGAGTTTAGTGTTTAGTGAGCAGCTCTTTTTTGTACCTGAAAGTCACACTTCAGATCTTTAAGTCTCATACTCTTATCAAAATCAGGACAATTCTTTAGTGAGTACTAGCTCACTAAGTTCCCTTCCTTTTTGTACTTAATCCTCGGAGAAACACTTACTTCAGAGTTTATCCACATTGCGAAGAGTTTTCCAACTATCTATAGATGTAATGCAACCTATCACTGGGTTTACCTGTATATAACACCACTCCATCCATTCATTTATTTTATATGAAGAATGTGTATTAAATAGATGTCCCACTATGTGTGCAAGATGTTTTTCTGGCCACAGGAATAAAATACAGTCCTTACTTTCAAGTGCATCAAGACAAACACATAAATGACTAACTACCTTGCAAGGAAGAGTGTGGCATTACAACAGAGATGTAAAATGTAAAGTGCTGTAAGTAGGATTTATCACAGGGAGAGATCACATCAGGTTTAGGGATCAGAAAAGACTTGATGGGTGTCATGGCATTTGAACTGGTCCCTGAAGAATGGTTAGGACTTTAGCACCTAGAGAAAGGGAAGGGGGCATTCCAAGAAAAGCATACAGTGTGAACAGAGGTATGAGAAGAACACAGGGCCTGGTCAAGAAGCAGGAAAACCAGAGCACAGAGAATCTTTTTGCAATTGGTACAAGGGAAGATCAGAGCAATTCAAGTACTGACAAGAAGGGTAGATCTCAGAGAAAGGGATCTATCTTCGTCTGGAGGTAGTGAGCTATCCCAGAAGGGTGCCACATTGTTCAAATGACACGTAAGAAAAGAGCGAATGAGGCCAGGTACAGTGGCTCACCCCTGTAATCCTAGTACTCTGGAAGGCCGAGGCAGGTAGATTGCTCAGGAGTTGGAGACCAGCTTATGTTAAGAGTTAGACCCCATCACTACTAAAAATGAAAAACTGAGGCAAGAGGATTGCTTGAACCCAAGAATTTGAGGTTGCTATGAGCTGTGATGCCATGGCACTCTACCAGCAGCACATTTTGAGACTCTGTCTCAAAAAAAAAAAAAAGACTGAATAAGAGACAGTGACAAAATAAGATGTAAGCAATAAGGGACACTGTGGAACAGGGCTGAAAGGACTGATTAGATGGAAAGGAGTAGAAAGAGCCAACATTCCCTCTGAGGTTATGATTCTAGGTAACAAGCAAAATGATAGAAAATTTGGGAGGCAGATCAAGGTTGGGGAAGAGTGACATTTTATTTTGGACCTTACAATGAGGTTTTTATGAGATGTTAATTATGAACCCCTCTTAAATGGGGTCCTAGTATTGAGAGAGAATGAGAAGACTACAAATCCAATTTGGGGATATTCTGGCCCTGCAACCTAATCCTAACTTCCCTGCCTCAGAAATAGCACTGAGAAGATCAAACTTCAAAAGTTCAAAGTGGTGCAACCAAAGAGTCAAACACAGGAAATTCAGTGGCCCACTTGGCCTAGTCTCAGGAGTTCCTCGTTCACAGCTTGACTTGTGGTCATCCTTCTCTCTTTGTTGTATTTTTCTTTTACTCAACAAATTGCAAAATGGTTGAAAACTCATTTAGACAATTACTGGCCATTAGTCATGGCCAGAGGCAAGGGGCCAATAACAGCATGAAATGGATTCTTCAGGATGTTATCAGTAGTTTCATCTTAATTTTTTTTACACTTTTTCTTATGCCTACTACTACTAAATTAATACACTGCAAGATTTTTCCCAATATAATTTTGTCAGGCCACTAGTCCCTCTGCCAACAATTCCTCCTGAGTAAGTCCAACTGCAAGATTAAAGCATCTAGTCATGCACTATGATATGATGTGATTCAACGTTGGGCTCTCTGGAGTATTTCTTGTCCTATGTACTCTTGCCAGAAAAAAGCCAGTACAGCTTCAGCCATCTCATGTTCCTGTCAATCTTTAAGGTGGGAAGAGTACTTTTTCCTACTGACAAGTCCAATTTTGCAAAGTCACTGCTTAAATGTCACAATTCATGGCATAGCTGTTAATAAAACAAGGGAGCACCCCCAGAGACCTAATGAGGGGTGATTTGGTCATACAAGGTTCAATTGAAAGCAGACCTGAAATTCTGTCTCCCCAAAGGGCCTCTGAATCTCAGAGCAAATGAAAGGGTGGCTATGAAAAGAGGAAGACCTATTACAAATGAGATAAGATACATGAAATAGAAGACCCTGTAAACACCCATGCACCCTGAAATGCTAATTAACTCTATTGAAGACCTGTTCATTTTACAGTTGACCAGGGCTTAGAAGGTTTCCTTGTAACATTCACACAGAGATTAAGAATTTAAGCATGTGCCATGGCCTCTGTCATTTAATTTTGGTAATGTCGTTCTATGATTAGTAACAGTTTTAAATGTCTCCTGTCCCCAAGGTATGCCCCTTCCTGTGTTGCTACATTCTTACCAAGATGCAGGAACTATCCCAACCACATCCTACAGAGATCAGTGTTTTTCAACATTCTTTATTACCTCGCACACTTGAACCTATCTTCCGTGGCACATTTAAATTATGTTGATCAAAAAAAGAGCAAAAAAAGAATTTACCTTCTGTGCTTTCAACTTCTTTGCTTTTTGTTTTGTTTTGAGACAGAGTCTTACTTTCTCACCCTCAGTAGAGTACTATGGCGTCATAGCTCACAGCAACCTCAAACTCTTAGGCTCAAGTGATCCTCTTGTCTCAGCCTCCCAATTTGCTGAGACTACAGATGCCCGCCACGATGCCTGGCTAGTATTTAGAGATGGGGTCTTGCTCTTGTTCAGGGTGGTCTCGAACTCCTAAGCTTAAGCAATCCACCCACCTCAGCCTCCCAGAGTGCTGGGATTACAGGCATGAGCCACAGCTCCCACCCTTGCTTTGAACTTATTTTGAAACTAATTTAATGATGTTTTTAAACAAATTTAAAAATTTTTAAACTAATTTAAAAATTTTCATGGTACACCTAAGATCCTCTCATGGCATATCAGTTGAAAATCACTATTATAGACACTTTTATCAGCCTCCAACTAAAAATCACTGCCATGACAACACTGAACAAATGACTTTCAGAACAAGGCACTAAGATGATTTCAGATTTTTTTTTTTTTTTTTTTAGACAAAGCCTCAAGCTATCCCCCTGGGTAGAGTGCCATGGCATCACAGCTCATAGCAACCTCCAACTCCTGGGCTCAAGCGAGTCTCCTGACTCAGCCTCCCAAGTAGCTGGGACCACAGGCACCCACCACAACGCCCGGCCATTTTTTGGTTGCAGCCATCATTGTTGTTTGGCGAGCCCAGTCTGGGGATTTGAACCTGCCACCTTAGGTGTACGTGGCTGGCGCCTTAGCCGATTGAGCCACAGGCGCAGAGCCGATTTCAGATTTTTTAAAAAATAGAAGTGGTACTTAAAAGAGAAAATGAACAGCAATGTTAAAGAAGAAATGAAATAGGAACCAGAAAGAATTTTAGAAGGATATGTATAATACAAATATGGAATCTTAGATCAAGAGAAAATGACTGTTTCATGAAACTGAGAAGCTGATAGGAATAAATCTTTGTCATATTTTGAATGTTAAAATTCTCTTCCAGTTTATTTCTACCACCCACTTGTGATATATCTGTTTTATTTCCACGTTGCCATGTGCCATGACTCAAAACACCCTTTCAATCATACTAAATCCTGGCATTCACTGAGCCCACCTGTTATAAACATTCAAGCCACTGATAGATGCTTGAAGGCTAAACATTCCATGACTGTATTCTATGATTTACCCAGCTGATTAATATCTAGAACAGGAAAGAAGAGCAAATCAAATAAGCTTCTATCCATACATCTTTATTCTTAATATTAATACTCAACTGCCTTGATCAGAGATGTTATCGTAATACTTCATGAGCCTGATTTCTAGTGCAAAACATCAAGACTAGTAGTATGTAACCCATCTGCATTTACCAAAGGACTATAATTAATACATTACTTTATTATGCATTAGTATTTTCAAACCCCAAACAGGGGATAACCATAGAATTCAAGGTCAAAGTTGAAAAGACTCATCAATTGGTTCTGTGTGGTTTGGTCAGTAGATTATCTACACTTAACATGGTGCATGGCAATGAGAATATGAACATGATATGAGAAAAGAGACCAAGCAGTGACCTGTATGTCACTCAGGAAATCTATATTTTGTTAGGCAAGAGAGTGGACTATTTTGACAGCAGGGGCAATGCAGGTTTCCTGATGACTGAAAGTACATAAAGTGAAACCTCACTTGGCCTCCCTCTGCCAAGTTTCCTTGAGGTCCATTATTTGTCAGCCCATGCAGCATCTCAATCCGGATTCCACACAGGAGTACTTACAATCGGACAGAGGAAAGTGGGGGCCACAGTGATTCATGTCTCAGAGAGCAAACATGAGTAACTTTCTATGGAAAGAGTGCTTCTGTTGTTCAAGACAGGCACTATTTTTTGAAAACTCAGTGGCAGGACCAGAGTGATGTTATTGGTGTGTGGTCTGCCATTAAATTACTGCCATAAACAGTAATTTGTCATCCCTGTTTGTTGATCTGTGCATGGTGAAGACAGATCCTAGGCGCCCCCAAAAGTTGGAGAGGTTTGGAGGACCTAAAGATAAAACGGGTCAGATCTGTACATGTTCCCATCTTCACGAAGACTGCATAATGATAGAGTTGGACGTGGTTTTAGATACCATCTAGCCCAAACCACCCGAAATACAGATGGGTGAGGTCCAGACATGGAGAGATAACTTGATTTCCTGAATTAACAGTGGCTCCAGGTCTAGAACATGGGTGTCCGGACTCCCAAGACACTGTTTCTTGCACTGTATCAAGCTATTTACAGCAAGGGATCTTTAATCGTGACAATGTACAATTTTGATTTTTAAGGGTTTTTTTTTTTTTTTTGAGACAGAGTCTTATTTTGTCACCCTCAGTAGAGTGTCATGGCATCACAACTCACAGCAACCTCAAACTCTTGGGCTCAAGTGATTCTCTTGCCTCAGCCTCCCTTGTAGCTGGGACTACAGGCACATGCCACAATGCCCAGCTATTTTTTTTTTTTTTTAGTTTGTTTATTTAGCAGGCTGGAGCCAGGTTCTAACCCATCAAGCCCTGGTGCATGTGGCCGGCACCCTTACTGCTGAGCTACAGGTGCAGAGCCTAATTTTTTTTTTGTTGGGGGGGGGAGACAAGAGTCTCACTTTGTCACCCTTGATAGAGTGCCACATCTCACACACAGTTCACAGCAATCTCAAACTCTTAGGCTTAAGCAATTCTCTTGCCTCAGCCTCCCAAGTAGCTGGGACTATACCCACCCGCCACAACACCTGGCTACTTTTTTAGAGACAAGGCCTTGCTCTGGCTCAGGCTGGTCTCAAACCTGTGAGCTCAGGCCATCTGCCTGCTTCAACCTCCCAGAGTGCTAGGATTACAGGCATGAGCCACCACGTCCTGCCTGGTTCCTTGATTTTGATAGTCATCAAGGCTAACCTGGGTCACAGCCCCTAAAACCAAGGAACAGTTATGTAACTTGTAGATAAAACACTTTGTAGATTTTCTCATGCTACAACAAAATTCTAGTCAAAGAAACCATAAGCCATGGCTGAGAAAACTTTGGAAGCTGTGGTTGATACAGAGTTGAGAGCGATAAGGACTAGGTTGGATGGGGAAGCAGAGTCTACCTAAAACAGCTGACACTTAAGGAACAAGAGTGAGTGACTTCAAAGCTCTTTAAGTCAAGCAGTATGTTCACCAGGCCAGACAGCAAGTACACAATAAAGAACAGAATGACAGGATCACAAAGTCCAGCTAGTAGAATGCATGGAGTCTGTACGTAGAGCAGTAGAAGCCACCAAAGGACATGCACTTAGAAAGATCTCATCATACCCACCTCAAAGCCCAGTCCTTCCTGCTAATTTTCAAGAAGTGCAATAATCAAAGAGAACAAACAGCTGAAGTATGCTCCTAGTGTAAATAGGTAAGTAAGACCAGATTGTCTAAGATACAGGACAAGAGTGATTATTCTACCACATTCAATGAAATCTGGATAGAATGGTTTAGAATGGACCCTGACTATTTTTGAAGGCTTCTATGAAAAAAGTCAAGGCTTAATTATATATGAGATTCACTGAACAATTAGCATCATTAGTTCTAAGACAAATAATGTGAAATTTGTCCTGAGTTTAATATGGGTATATCTATTTTATTTTTTGCAGTTTTTGGCTGGGGCCAGGTTTGAACCTGCCACCTCTAGTATATGTGGCTGGTGCCCTACTCCTTGAGCCACAGGTGGCAGTATATCTATTTTATAAACTTTCAAGAGAATATAGACAGGGCTAAGAACATGGACTCTGGAGCCAGAATATCTGGATTGGAATCCTGCCTCTCCCACTTACTGGCTGTATGACATGGGCAAGTGTCACTTCACTTCTCTGTGGCTCAATCTGCTCGTCTGTAAAATGGGGATAACAAGAGTACCTATGCAATAGGGTCATTGTGATAAAGTATAATAGTAAATATTTGTAACATTTAGAACAGTGACTGGCACACAGTGAGCACTATGTATTGTTTATTCAACTACCCTCTAAAAATGTGGCTGACTCAAGCAGCAGATTCCTGCAAGTACAATTTATCTTCAAGTTTACCAGTTCACAGCAGATATGTGGTAAAGAGATAAGAGCTCAGGATCTTGGCCAAGAGCCCACCTATAAGGAACATGGGCCTGAGAATGATTGGAGCAACAGAGAGAAAATGCCAAAGTCTGAGAACTCAGGAACTGGCCTCTGGCAGCAGCACAGCCCAGGGGAAAGAGCCAGGTATATTTGACATGGGCAAGGAGGGTTTATGAACAGATGATGGAAGCATAGGGAGAAGCAGTTCAGCTCTTTTGATCCTTTAGTGAAAGATCCAATAGGCGTAGGCCACCTTCTCAGTCTTAGGGTAAAGAAAGGTCTTCCCTATATTCTTCTTAGCACTCACCCAGTTAGCTCAGTGGATGATCAGACCTTTCCTGTCTAGAGTTAATAGATTTCCTAACAGAGCTGAGAGTTTGCTTATGAGCACTAATCAATAAGGCAGATCACCCTCAATTCAAATCTTTGAGCTTAAGTTGGCCTAAAATGGCCAACAAAGAGGCTATCTCGATCCATCACGCAGCTCCACTCAGAATCCAGATTAGTTTTATATTATGTGAGTTAATTCTGAATAAACACCAAGGATGTGGATCTGAAAGACCCTGTCTTGTCAGACCACTTAAAGTAAGGAGGGACTCAGCAGCTCAGGTGAGATAAGGTTGCTTGTGTTGACATAGCTGGGGTGAGTATAGCAATGCCTAAAGTCCCAAGCGTGGCACCAAAACACATACCATCTACCCTATTCTTGACCAAAGATATCATTGTAGTCAATCCCCCATACCCACCCCAAGATGAAGCACCTGAAGTTGGAAAGATTGTCAGAAGACAATAGTCAACCAACCTTTGGACAGGCCAGATGTTATGATGACAAGTGTCTTGCTGGACAACCTGTAAGGTACAAGCATCTGTGAATAGTTAGTGATGAAGGGACAAGAAGCCATACTGTTAGATTCACAGATCTCACTCTAGAGCCCCAAAGCTAATCCCCTCCTATCAGGAAGCTCTCTTCAAAACCTGTGACTCAGCTCACTGGCTTAGGGAGGCAGCACAGTGGAAGGGATAGGTCTGGGATCAGCTTTGAGGAGAGAAAAGGCACACTGGTCCAAAAGATTCTCTGAGCCTCCTCTCCTAGTGCTAGGACTTGGGCATGGCCTATAGCCACAATACTATAATCCCGTATCACCAAAAATTCTTTAATTATTTTACCTAAAATTCTATCAATTGGGGCTTCATTTGGGTTAACAACATTTCCTTATAAAATGAAATGATCATTGATAGATCATTGAAGATAAAGTCCTCCAGAATTATCAGTGATAGTATGTAAAATATTTTAGAATGGAAATATTTCTTAGGTGGAAACTTAAGCTGTTCATTATTTTATATGTTCACAGTGATGCTTAAAGTTTCCATATTCATGACTTCACCAAGTTGTTTTCATTTTTTTATTTTTGACAAGAGTCCATATACAATTAATGTAATTATTGATGTGAGCTTCAGTCTATCATCTTTTGGACTGACAGTATTTGTAATGACTCTATTTTATCTCTTATTGGTTTATAAACATTGTTATTTTAGTGATTACTTTAGTGTTGACAGTATTCATCTATATGCTAAGTTGTTTTCAATTTTATTGAGATATAATTTACACACTGTAAAAGTCACCATTTTAAGGTGTATAATTCAGTGGTTTTTAGTATTATTCATAAGGTTGTACAACTAACACCACTATCCAATTCCAGAACATTTTTTTTTTTTGAGACAGAGTCTCACTTTGTCACTCTCAGTAGAGTGCCATGGAAGCATAGCTCACAGCAAACTCAAACTCTTGGGCTCAAGCAATTCTCTTACCTCAGCCTCCCAAGTAGCTGGGACTACAAGCATTTGCCACAATACCCGGCTACTTTTTTTTCAGAGACAAAGTCTCGCTCTGGCTCAGGCTGGTTTTGAACGATGAGCTTAGGCAATCCACCCACCTTAGCCTCCCGGAGTGCTAGGATTACAGGTGGGAGCTGCTGTACCCGGAACATTTTCATCAACCCAAAAGAAAGCTCTTCATCATTCCCCATCTCCCAGCCCCTGCCAACTACTCATCTACTTCTGTCTCTTCTGGCAATGAAATCATACAACATGCAGACTTCTGTGTCTGGCTTCTTTCACACAGAATTAAGTTTCCAAGGTCCATCCATGTTATAACATGCATCAGCAACTTTATTCCTCTTAATGGCTGAATAAATATTCCATTGTATAGATGGACACACCACATAGTACTCACCCATTGCTTAATGGACATTTGGGTTGTTTCTACTTTTAACTGTTATAAAAAATGCTGCTATGAACCTTTTTTTGTGTGTGGATTTATTTTATTTTTAAATATATATTTTTAAAGAAGTTCAAAAGAGTAGAGAAAAACCTCCTTTCCCCCTGCCTCTCCCCAGACATCCACTTCCTCTTCTCCATTGATAACCAATGATACCAGTATCTTCTCCGTGCTTCCAGAGATACTGGAAATAAACAAAATAGATATATATATGTTTTATTTTGCTTTGTTTTGTTCTTGAGACAGAGCCTCAAGCCATCACCCTGGTAGAGTTCATGAAATCACACCTCACAGCAACCTTCAACTCCTAGGCTTAAGCAATTCTCCTGCCTCCGACTCACAAGTAGCCGAGAGTATAGGTGCCCGCCACAATGCCTGGCTATTTTTTGGTTGCAGCCATCATCGTTGTTTGGTGGGCCCCAGCTGGATTCAAACCCATCAGCTTAGGTGTATGTGGCTGGTGCCTTAGCCACTTGAGCCACAGGCACTGAGCCAATATGTATGTTTTAGTTTTCCTTTTTTTCTTTAAAAAATAAATGGTAGTGTATAAAACAAATTTATGAAAGCTATAACCCAATTATAGCCCAAGAAGAAGGGAAAAGGGGAGGGGGGAGGGGAAGAGGATGGGTGGCGGGAGAGTAATTGGTGGGACCACACCTACGGTGCATCTTACAAGGGTACATGTGAACTTTACTAGGTGTAGAATATAAATGTCTTAACACAATAACTAAGAAAATTCCGGGGAGAAGGGCGGATAGGTGGTGGGAGGGTGACAGGAAAGATCACCTATATATCTGTCTAACAAGGGTACAAGTGAACTTTTCTAGAACTAGAATATAAATGTTTTGATACAATGACTAAGCAAATGACATGAAATTTATGTTAACTAGCTTGATGAAAGTATTTCAAATTGTATATGAAAACAATACAATGTAACCCATGTTTGCATTAATGTATACAGCTATCAATTAATAAAAAAAAAAAGTAAAAAAAAAGAAGCTATTTCTCAAAAGGAAAAGAGTTGTCCAGAGAGGATGTTATGACTTTGCTTTAAAATCCTAAGGGCCTATTTGTAATTCACTGTAAAGATCTGTTCAAAGTTCTGAAAAACCCCTATCTGTCATAAAGACTTCAAGGACAATCATAAGTGCTGAGTCACATGGCCCAAATAGCACAGCAGTTTCCTTGGTAGGCTGGCCTTATTATATCATTATTCTTGCTTG
>CAUYQV010047518.1:0-13387 GCA_963574575.1 Galagoides demidoff
TTTTTTTTTTTTTTTTTGAGACGGAGCCTCAAGCTATCCCCCTGGGTAGAGTGCCATGGCATCACAGCTCACAGCAACCTCCAACTCCTGGGCTCAAGCAAGTCTCCTGCCTCCGCCTCTCAAGTAGCTGGGACCACAGGCGCCCACCACAACGCCCGGCCATTTTTTTGCTGCAGCCATCCTTGTTGTTTGGTGGGCCCGGGCTGGGGATTCAAACCCGCCACCTTAGGTGGACATGGATGGCGCCTTAGCCGATTGAGCCACAGGCGCCGAGCCGAGGGAAAGGTTTTGATAAGAAAGATATCTCAGTTTTTAATATGATGTCCTATTCAGTAACTGGAACTGGAAGCTCAAATTCCAGTCTGAGTCATAGTTCTCTTCATTGCTCCCTAAATACCCCATTTTCCATGATAGATGTGGGACAAGTGCTTTGTAAGCTCAGTGCACTGTGGAGCTCAAGTGGAGCTCATCTATGTTGGCAGCACTTTGAGAAGAAGAAAACAGCGTCAAGAGCAATAGTCTAGTAGAAGAGATTACAGATACCAATGTCTGAATGCTAAGCTTCAAAGTAATAATGCCTTGATTTGTTAGCAAGAAGATATCCTAGCTGAGCAATGTATGGCGACTGAACAGATCTGTCTTTACCAGCTATTTATAAATTGCAAAGCACCATAAAACAGTGGTCAGCAACATAAGGTCAGTTAAGGGAATAAGGCGTGGGGGCCGGCGATGTCTACTGTGGGATTTTTATTTGTTCCAGGTATTTTGCTAGGCCCTGGAGATATCTACCAATTTGCTGGTCTCCGAATTCCTTTACACTTTAAAAAAATTATCAAAGACGCCGAAGAACTTTTGTATATGTGGCTTGTATCTATTGATATTTACTATGTTGACACTGAAACTATATATCTTGATAAAGGACACGCATTTAAGGAAAAGGGCAGGCAAGTTACAGTTTCTCTCCAGATTCATCCCCCTCCTACAGGAATAGCTGACTGCGGGGTTCTGCTCTTCGGATAGGAGGGGCAGACCAATACCAGCTGCACGTCAGAGGGCAGGGCCCCAGTACCTGCTAGAAGGGAACCCCAAGCTCATTTTCCCTCCAGCTACCACCTCAGTTCCAGAATTTGAAACTCGGCACCCTTGGTGGTGTAATAGTGTTAATGAAGATCCGAATACTCTGTGGGTGCAACTGTCCTTTGCCTAATACCACGGACTAGCTCTCCATTCCCACCTGGGGGAAATCTAGGGATTAAAAAGTTGGTAACCAAAGAGGAAAAAAGGTGTATTTAGTTCAAGATGAAGGTGAACACAGAAAGTCTAGATGTCTTAGCTCTAGAAATCAGGCTGGGAGGCAGAGCTCCCGTGTGAAGGTGCTGTTGGAGGTTACAATTCCAGAGCAGCAAGAGTGGAGGAAGGTTGAAGCAAGAAAACCAGGCAGGCAATGCAGTCGGCCGCCCACACCGCGGGCCCCACCAGACCCGCATCGGACATCTTCAAAACGAAAAATAAAAACAATAAAAATGGTACAGATTTTAAAAATACAGCCTAACAACTATTTACATGGCCTTTATAGTACTATAAGTAATCTAGGGACGATTTAGAGTTCACAGGAGGGTGTGTGTGGGTTATATGCAGATATGTAGTGTGACACCATTTTATATAAGGGATCCGAGTATCTTCAGATTTGGGGAGCCCCCTCCCTGGGGGACCTAGAACCAATCCTCCAGACATGATGGCATCAGGTGGGGCATTACAAGCGGGCCACAGCTTCACAAAACATATAGTTGGTTGCTTTGACACAAGAGACATCTCTTAAAAGGCCATAGGTGAGGTGCCCCTGGGTCTTGGAAACCTCTAGTGGGCGATCAGGCGGAAGGACGTGGAATTTGTCAGCTCCCTTCTGTATTCTGTCTCTCATTGATCAAAAATTTCCTTATAGAAGAATCATCATACACACTTGTGGATTATGTTACCGGGCCACTCCAGGAACCTGCCGGATAAGCCAGAGCCATGTGGGTCTGGCTGGGTCAAACTGGAGCTGCTGTAGAAGCCATGCCCCAAAGAGGATGAGACAGCTGGTTGTCTGTGGAGTTGAGGGGACAGTGGCAGCAGCCACACGCAAACCTGGGAAGATGCATGAACTGAGTCCAGTGATGACACTTGAGTAGAAAGATTTTTTTGTACACATCTGGCACTTGAAGGCTGCAGTGACCGTGTTTTGTACAGTGTTTTCCAGCTGGGTATTTTCCAGCTATTCACAACCACGGCGACAGAAGACCTGAGCCAGTGGCGTCGTCTTTGCGTCCATCTCCAAAAGCTGCCCTACTTTACTTAATTCTTTAAGAGGAGACCTTGTTTGTAAATTCTTTGGAGCTTCTTTGTTTCCAAACAGGAAAAAACCTAGATATCATTTTGCTTTAGTTTCTTCTCTTATTTTTTAAGTCCTGTGATAACTGATACTTTTTGGATCATTGCTGGGTTTAAAAAAGTTAAAAACAGAACAGATTCTAAGTCATTACAATTCTTGGAGAGACAGTTCTCTGCTTAGCTGGTGGTCCCCGGGGCATCTTTACTTTGATGAATGATTCTTCTTTAACTTTTTGGTAGATGATTCCTAATAGGACTATGTTGTGTAATTTAGAAACAGATTCAAAAATCCCCAAATGTCACGATATGTCAGAATTTCAAGGCTTTTCCCATCTAGAGTCTAGAATGTGCCCTACGTAAAGCAGTAAGCTTTCTATGGATCTGAGAGTCCAGGTGGCTGTGAGTGACCTCACCTCAAACAGATATCAAACTTTAAACAAAAAGTGAATCCTTCCACATGCAGTGATGTGCAAATTAGGCCCCCTTCAGGGACACCAGCCATCCACTCTTCCATGTCACTTCAGTGCAGACGTCTGTAAAAGTCTAGATTCTAAATAGAATCTGACCCCAGCTCTCACCACGCTACATTCCTGAACGGCAAAGAGGAGAAGCAGATGGTCAGATGCCTGTTCCCACGGGGACATTTTTGTCGCTTTTGGTGGCCTTCATCGTTTGTCTCATTCTGCGCGACCATTGCCCCCACATTTCCTCTCTGTCTGCTTCTTGCTTCAATTCTGGACTCTTCAGGAGGACACTTTGTCAGTCCCTTGTTTACCCTGTGTGGAAGAACGTGATCCGGTGTGCGGTGCCTACACAGCGCTCTTCCACACTGCACTGGCTCAGAGCCGCCTACGTGCCGGGGATGGTCAGCGGGCGCAGAGGCCGCAAAGGGAGTGGAACCTCTGAGTAGGGAGCACCCCACAGCTGCCAAGTTGGAGGCTGGTGATGGTTAACTCCAGGGATGCCCGGGGTCCCAAGGAAAGACCTCCCAGCTACAGTCACTCCACTTCTGCCAAATAATATCCCGAGTGGGTGGCCGTGGTGACTTTCCTAATATCAGAATGCCTTCCTTTCAGGGGAGAGGGTCCTTCTCGAAGGGGAGATGTTCTGTAAGGCAGGGCCTGGTACTGTTGCTCAGTGGGCTTGCTGGGATTGGAATCCTTCATTCTCTTGTCAAGGTACAAGGAAATGAAAAACCCAAGTCTTTGTGGGTTTCTGATAGAAGGCAGGAGGAAATCGTGGAATGGTCATGGGGGACAGAGCCTGGGTGAGGTTTCTCAGAGCCACCCCGTGGGGTGTTGGGCGAGTCTCACCTTCACTGCCTCGCTCAGGAACATCCCAGAAAACACAGCTTACGACCCCGGGGAGGGCCAGAACGCAGAGCCACCCACATCGTGTCCCTTTCTTCCCCAGGAAGTCTTTTCAATGCCTTTCTGTCACCTCATCTCAAATACACACTCACAGCTTGTGTTGTGAGTACGTGTGTGGTTTTGTAAGTAATTTATTAATAAGATAGATAAAGTCTGCAGCATTTGCTCTTGTTTGGCAAATAACTTTAATGAGAACTTTGAATGGGCTGATGTCCTCCCTTGTTTCAGACGCAGTAGTAGATGGGAGAGTGGCCGAGCGGCAGCTGGCCTGCCTCCCCACGGCCTCAGCCCAAACCCGTAACCAACTCCAAGGTCCCCTGGGCCTGAGCGTGTGGCCCCTTCAGCCTCGCCTCTGGTCAGGCCTCCGCCGGCTCCCTTGGGCTCCTGCCATTCCAAGCCGCTCACTATGTTCCCGAATGTGCCTTTCCTCCCCTGAAACACTCCCCTTCCTCCAGCTCCTACCTTGGAACATTCCACTTCATTACCCTCTGATCAGTGTCATCCTTGTCAGGAGGTCAGACTGTCCCAGCCAGCCTCCCCACGACATCGTCCTCGCCTGCAGGGGCCCCTTCTGCACTCTGCTCAGAGGCCAACTTCCCCGGTAGTTTCTTAAGGCCACAGATGGCCTTATTTTCTCTCTATCCTGGTGTCTACAACACAGGAGATGCTTTTATTTGCTGAATAAAGAAATACACAACTTATACTGCACCAAAATTTAAGTTGTTCAGTGTGCATCATCCAAATACGTACTAAACAACAAATTTATTTATTTATGTAGACAAAGCCTCACTCTGTTGCCCTGGGTAGACTGCTGCGGTGTCGTCATAGCTCACAGCAACCTCAGACTCTTGGGCTTGAGCCAATCCTCCTATGTCAGCCTCTCCAGTAGCTGGGACTACAGGCGCCTACCATACCGCCCGGCTGTTTTTCTATTTTTAGTAGAGATGGGGGATCGCTCTTGCTTAGGCAGTTCTTGAATTCTGGAGCTCAAGCAATCTACCAGCCTTGGCCTCCCGGACAGCTGGGATTACAGGTGTGAGCCACTGCACCTGGCCAGCCTAAGCAACACATTGTCAATGGCATAGTACAAATGATCGCACGGTTATATGTTCCTACTTTTATTTTCTCTATCATCCTTTCCTGGAATGACAAGCTTGGGAACTGATTCCAGCAGAGTGAGTTGTTTGGATGTCCTGCTGCCTCAGATCAGGGGTCCCACTCAGCCTGCTCTCTACTTCAAATTTAACACCCATCTCATTTGTGACAAGCGTCAGGCTGATTTGATACGTAGTGTGATACAGTGAGCTCTATTTTGTGTGTATATGTGAGGCTGCTTCATTTCCTTGGATTCTGTTAACTGAGAAGTTTTACATTATTTTCTTCAGTGAGAAATGAAGATTTATTTCTGTTTCAGTAAAAAGGGAAAATATATTAATTAAAAACAAACTTCCAAAATATATAATTGATACCAATAAGTAAAAATAACTTTTTAAAAAAATTCCCTGTTTATCAGCCTTTAAAATTTGATGAATAAGAGTATCGCTGTTAAGCAAAATTATTAACTATTTCCTTGTTTAAAAAACAGTTTTTGGTATTCTCTCAAATGTTCTCATAATCAAATTGTGGCATTTTCAATTTTGTGTTCTTTTCTATGTCTAAAATTGTAATGTCATAGCTTAGTTTACTTTTTAAAACTTTTTTAAAAAGTTTTTTTTAAGTGATTGCTCCCAACTTCATTGAATTTCAGTTAATTTTTCATCTCTTAAGGGAAGACTCCCTTTTCACTGAAGTGATTAGGAATTATTTACATAATTAGAATGCATGAGGGGGTAACATTTGTTATAAATGAGGTCTGTCCTAGAATTAAAGTTGATAGTTAGGTCACAGTGTTGAAAAAGAAAGATTGTAGTCAAAAAATCACAAGACCATAACCTTATAAAAGCCGTAGATTCATCCTTGCAGGTGTACGAATTGTCCCGAGTTGCACTCACAGCATGTTGATAGGAAATTATTTGGTATCTGTCATCTTAAGATTGAGAAGAAATATGGGGCAAGATTGTTCACGATTTTCACACAGCTTCCAAGACTGATAACAGATATCTTTGCATTTTCATTTCCAAAAAGGCCTTTTATGGGAATGTTGAAAATGTCTTCCTCTCCCAGTTAAGGAAGTGATCCATTTACTGACAGCTTTTCACGCTCGAATCCAAGGTAGCATGGATGAGACATTTGCTAGTTTACCTGGAGAATTGTTACTTTTATTTTAACTTCTGTCCTCAATGCCACGTGGCTACTTATCAGTATGTGGGTGGGTACTGAATTTTGTAAATAGCCAGCCAGGAAGCTGTGCTGACTAAGGAGCCTTCAGTGAGTGGCTGGGTGGAGGCCGGGGGAACGGGTCAGGCGGGGATGTTTGGGTGGGAAGGAGAATCAGGCTCTGTGTTCTCCCCTTCATGGCCACAGCTGTTACCTTTCCAACTGTTACCAGGTGGTTCCTTTATTTTTGGTTCATGTTCCTTTATCAGTCTGTTTTTCTGGTCACAGTGATACCCTCAGCATCAGTAGTGCAAACTTAAACTTGGTGAAGAACATCCCCAGTTACTGATGGATTTGCAATCCCGCAGCATGAGGCTAATGTGATTAGATAGCCTTGTTACCTCTTAGTGTGGGACAGGCTGTTTCTTCTAGGTTTTGACTTAGGCCACTCATTTCCCAGAGCACTTGCTGTTTGTCAGGTGCCTGGCCATTAGGGGCTGTGCAGTGGCCAGCAGAGCACTGGAACTCCTCTGCTGAGGAGACCTCAGCCCCGGGACAGTGTGCAGAGAGACTCGAGAAAGCACTGGACTTCAGGCTTGTGTTACTTCCTTGGTTCAGTGAGTCCTTCCCAAAATGAATGATCTGAATACCGTGATCACCCTTTCTAGGGGAGGCAGAGGAGATGGTATTGTGGTCATCCCTCGGTTCTGAGCAAGTCTGTCCGGTATGACCATCCCAACATAGTAATTACTTTTAACACCTAGAATTTTGGGGAATGTGGGATCTTTTCAGGGCTAAAGTTGGGACCTTGAAGGGAAATCTGAGGTGACTGGGCACCCTGGGGGACAGTCGTTAGCCCTTAGGACCTTTGGGGTTGTGTCAGCTGCAGAGAGCACAGGAGGTCACCTCCTTTCCAAACATGGCCCACATCCAGCCGCTGACCTGTGGGGAGTAGACAGGCCCACTGCCTCCGCCCAACTCATGACATCTTCCAGGGACATTCTCGAGTCACAGCTTCCCTGTGGGCTGGGCGGGGGCGGCCGCAGGGCCGCATCCCAGCTCGGCTCTGCCTTCTCCCGGCCTTGTCTCCTTCCTCTCCATTTTCACCCTTGGGATCCCAAGGGTGCTTCTCCAGAAACATTCTGGCTGTTAAACTCCATCTCAGAGTCTGTGTCCCGGGGCACCTGACCTGCACGGTGGAGGGGCCCCGGGCCAGGCTTCCCAAAGGAAGGGAAGACAGTGTGAAGTTGATCTGCGGCCTTTTCAGCTGTAAGCTCCAATGTGCCTTTTGTGACCCTGTTTGGAAGGATGAGAATTCTGTGCTAACAGCAATGCTTTTGAGTTGATCAGAAACCGTGGTTAGTAATCATTTATTTTTCTCATTCATTTTCTACTTAAAATGTTACATGTGGTTTTATAGGCCCATTAAAACATCTGCATTCCAAAGTCTAGAAGAATACATGATATGAGAGGTCCCAGAGGTACAGGGCACTGTTGTGGGCAGCTGGTCAGAGAGTGTGAAGGACGGGACCCACTCAAGCTAATTCACTCTGTGATTTTCGTGGGGACCGGGCACGGCTGGGATGGTTCACACAATCTCTAGGGAAAGACACTTGCTTTTAAGACACTCTGCTTTGGGTCTTCTGGCTGTTCCAACCCCTCAGATGAGAGGTTTGTGACGAGCTCTGCAGGTCTACAGCAAACTCCACCTGTGGTCTGCTGGGGCTGCCACCTCCACTCACCTCTTCTCTTGGTAACTCCTAGTCCAAACTCTGGAGAAAGAACTGGCCTACAATAGCATCCGGCATGGAAACATGATGGTCAGCGTCCAGGCCTTGTATTGCTACCCTCCTGTCATGTGTGTTCTCCGTCCAGTCAGCCAGATGTGCTCCCCCAGGGCTGCCCTTCAGCATGAGCTTGGGCAGGGCAAGGCCCCAAGGCCCCTGATGTGACCAGGGGCAGTGAGCAAATATGGAACAAGTGTTGAATTTTTACTCTAATCTTAAGCATGAAGGCTAACTGAGAACATGGCTGAATTCCGTTTAACTACATACATACCATGTCCAAATTGAGTTGTGAAATACACCTCCTAAAGACCAATGTAGCACATATGGAAATATACCAAGTGCTAACCCAGTGACAGGTGACACTGGCACCAGAATCATCTCTCCAGTAGAGTGCCCAAAATAACTTAGAATGGGGAGGAGACAAGAACATCTTTTAGTGTCTGGATTCATAGAAAGGAAAAAAATATTGAATTCATGGTACCCACAATACACAGGAGAGTGGGCAGGCGGGCTTTTGTTTCCCTGTCCGAAAACAACCCATGTTCTACTAATGAAGGAAGGCCACGTTTTCCAGTGCCCTGTGATTAATGCCAACTAACCGATGGTAAATTTTACCTAAATTCACATATTAGCCCCCAGAATTCTGCTTTTCAAATCATTAGGTATTCTAAGCCCAAAGAAGTAGAAAAGAGCATAATAATATTCTAAAGCTATTGGTTAAAAATAATTATGCAAAATAGAAAACAATGCCAAGTCCTTTTCCTTATTCCCTCTTTGAGTGAATAAGGTCAGTTTCTAGTCAGGGAAAGGGAAAACATAAACTTTCTGCCTTGGGTTCCTTCCAATTCTAGATAAATATGAGGTGTCTTTAGGAACACTTTACAAGCGCTCTCCACGGCATTGGGCCTCTGCAACATTAAATCAATAATATTGCTTAGCAAACCATTTTTCATTATCATTTTTAGTCTTCCCAGTTTTGACATTTCTGACTTTACATAACAAATGTAGTTTGCAAGCCAGCTATACTACAAATTCCATAATAAAGGATCCTGGCAGGGGCAATCTCCTTCCCCTGGGGGAGGGACAGCCGGTGGGAAACCTCTGTAGTCTGAAAACAGACGGCTGATAAATGGCTGAAGGCAAAGGAGAGGTAGGTGGCTCAGGGACGTGAGGGTCCTGGGGGGACTTTTCTGCTGTCCCTCCCCGGAGTCCAGGACCTTCCTTTCGCTACCTCGTGTGTTTTTCTCCCAGAGGCGTTTTCTTTCGGTGCCTGTGGCTCCGTGTGTGCACAAGCGCAGCTCTGGGCTAATGTTCGGAGTAGGTTCCAGCAGCAGGATCTTGATTTTTCCCCTTCTCTGGTCTGTTGCAAGTCACCTTAGTTGCTGCAAAGCCTCTGATCAATCTTGCTGCTGCCGGACAGAATGATCTAGCCGGACAGAAAGCCCTTTCCCCGGGGTAGGGGGAGTGGTCCCTCGCCTCACATTTGCTCCAACCCATCCAATGCCTGTCACGTTTCTCCAGAGTGTGAGTGTCCTGCCTTGATCTGAGGTGTCCCCAAATCCTCCATCTGCAGACCCTGTGCACTGGGCAGGGTCCCTTCAGAAGCATGGGGATTTGAGGGGAATGTAACACAGGCACTCTTGGTGAGGGCGTGGGAGGTGTAGCGAAGCCACAGTGGATGAAGCCGTTTTCTGCTGGGCTCTGGTCCTGAAGAGTTAAAGGAAGGAAGCAATTATCAGGACCGGAAGACACAAAGGGCTACGACTCCCAAAAGAGGGAAGCCCCCACCGAGCAATCCCATCCGCAGAGGGCTTCTGCCTCCCTGCCTTCTGCCCTCAACTCTACATCCTGCCACCTCCACAGGTGCTCTGCACTGGCTGAGCCCCACTGGAGACCGCAGGTCAAGGGTGCTCACTGATGCAGCCCAAGCTGGCCACTGCTCCCCACCCCTACAGGGCACAGGCCAGTGCAGAAGGGCTGGGGTGGCTTGGGAAGGTAAATGGAAGGTACCTGCCATGCCCTGTGTCGGAGTCACCTGTGAGACTGTGGAAGAAGCAGAGTTCTGAGCCCCACACCACCTGCGACCAGAACCCCTGTCTCTGCAGAGACAACGAACCTCTCACTAAGAGCCCCTTCACTCTCCCAGTGGAGAGCAGCTGCCGGAAGCTGCGGTGCAGTCAAGGGCGACCTCCTGTCCAGATGAAGCTATGGGACAAGTTTTTGCGGATGGGATGTCATAGGAAATAGTCACTTCTGAGCTATTGTTCTAAGATGTGGGTGTGCATGTCACTGTTCTGCTCAGCTGAGGCACAGGGTCCTTTTGGATCCCTGGAGGCTGTCTGCTTAGGGCCCAGGAGCAGCCCCTGAGGAAGGCTCAGTGTCCCTGGAGCACCTCCAGGAGGACAGCGCCCAGCGGCTGGGGAGCCACACACAAGCCAGAAATAGTCTGTGAACAAAAGGCATCATAAAAATTTGCAAATATTAACAAAATTAGAATAGATTGAGCCTCATTTACCCGTTGTTAGACTCAACAATTATCAACAATTTTCCCTATTCGCTTAGCTGTGTTTTTCATCTTTTTCTTTGAAGTAAATACTGGGCATGGTTTCAGTTCAACATCACACACGTCAGTATGCAGCTCCGAGGAGAAAGAATGCGTCTTGCTTAGCCTCAGATTATGCCTAAGAAAATTATTCTCTGACATCGTCTACAAAGTCAACACCTTACCTTTGGTGGCTGTGTCTCTTAGATGATGGGTTGTTCCCTGTCCCAGCTTTTTCTCGGGCCTTCGTCTTCTTGCAAAGACCACAGCCGCTCCGCAGAACGTCCCTGTGGATTTGTCTGTCTCCTTCCTTGCCTTGCCACCATTTCACTTTTTCCTCTATACCCACATTTTCTGTTAATAAATGTTTGCTCTAAGGGCCAGGCATGGTGGTTTACACGTGTAATCCCAGCACTCTGGGAGGCCATGGCGGGTGGATTGCCTGTGCTCAGGAGTTGGAGACCAGCCTGAGCAAAAGTGAGACCCTGTCTAAAAAAATGGCCAGGTATTGTAGCGGGCGCCTGTAGTCCCAGCTACACAGGAGGCTGAGGCAAGAGGATTAGTTGAGCCCAAGACTTTGAGGTTGCTGTGAACTATGACACCATGGCACTCTTCCAAAGGCGACAAAGTGAGACTCTATCTCAAAAAAAAAAAAAAAAAAAAAGTTTGCTTTAGAGACTCCAGATTCAGGTTGAAATTTTCCTGGCACAAATACGTCACAGTATTAAATGCTGGTGTTTGGTCTGGCACGATGCTGAGTCCAGGAGTAACACTGTCCAGGGTAGCAAGCAGCCCCAGGTGATCCAAAACGGCCTTGTGGTTTAAAGCAAACTCACCTGCAATGTCCTCTCTCCTCCCGTCTTTCCTCCTTGCTGGATCCGTGTAACTTGGAACTCAGCTCAGGTGCCAACATCGTGAGACGCTTTTCCTGACACGCCTTCCTGAGTATGGACTAGTATTTCGCACTTCAGAGGTGTGAAAACACCACCTAATGCATTGGTGAAGTATTTGCTCATATTATAAGATGGGACTCAGCCTCAGTTTTTGCTAGCGACCAAAAGCAGCCTCAGTGGAAATGAGTTGCCGTTTGCCTCTGCAGAACTCACAAAGAAGAACTGAGCTCTATCCCTCGGCCACATCCAGGCATCGTAAGTGAGGATTAAGAATTTGGTCAACAAATTGGAACTGAGGAAAAGGAATTTCCTTGGCGAGAATTATCACCGTGCTGTGGCCTCCTTTCTACATGCAAGAGAGGCAACGAGTTCTTTCCTTTTTCTTTTTTTCAGTGTGGACAAAAAATTTTAATACTGATTTGTGCTATGATGTTTTTAACTGTCCGTCTTTTCAACATAAGAAAATAGCTGCACACATTTACATGCTTTTTCACAAAACAAATCTTAAAAAACATAAATGATCGGTCTTTGTAGTTTCTAGTAATAAGCCCTGTATTATTTTTTCAGATAGTATAAATTATATTCTTATGCAATATTGCATTCTGACCCAGTAGTTCTTAAACAATGTTAGCAAATAACCACATAAATCCTAAATATGGCAAAGGTGAACAATTTTCACCTCACTGAAGTTGAAGCTGCTCCTTTTTGGATATTTTTCCACTTCCATGTGAAGTAGATTATTAGGGTTTTATTAGTGGTTTCATTACATGGGTTTTTAAAAGGAAAAATGTTTTGGGCAGCGCCTGTGGCTCAAAGGAGTAGGGTACCAGCCCCATATGCTGGAGGTGGTGGGTTCACACCCAGCCCCAGCCAAAAACTGCAAAAAAAAAAAAAGGGAAAAATGTTTTTGTTTTCTTTCATAGTTCACATTTCTCAGAGGAGGCCTTTTTTTGTAAATCATAGTCCGAGGATGTTTTGAAAAACCAAATGGTCTTTAATAAATGAAATCTCTCAAAGCAACTGTAATAAATAAGCATCTACATCCTTAGCTAAATTACCAGTACATCCTGGAGCCAAAGTAAGATGGTTTTTCTATTCCCATCATCCTCTTAACTGTTGTTTTAAAATTTGAATATTTCCATTTATAATTTCTGTTTTGGATGATAGTTCTGACCACCATCTTTTTATGACTGCTTGAAGCCAGTTCAAACCAACTATTACATATCTGAAATGACATTTTGTTACAAAATTCAAGTGTTTTCACATAAGAAATCTTTACAAAAGATAATATTCCCTCCCTTTCCAAAAATCCATATAAATATTGATCTTCCTTTTAAAAATGTATTTTACTACTTTCATGATCTATTTCAAAAAATTCTATTTCATGTAACTTGTTTATAAATGCTTTTGTAATTGTTCTTTAGTCACTTCATATTCTTTTCCTAATTTTCTTTTTAGAGACAAAGTCTCACTTTGTCGCCCTTGGTAGAGTGCTGTGGCATCACAGCTCACAGCAAACTCCAGCTCTTGGTCTTAGGCAATTCTCTGGCCTCAGCCTCCAGAGTAGCTGGGACCACAGGCGCCCGCCACAACTCTCGGCTATTTTTTCGTTGCAGTTTGGCTGGGGCTGGGTTTGAACCCACCACCCTTGGTATATGGGGCCAGTGCCCTAGTCACTGAGCCATAGGCGCCACCCTCTTTTTCTAATTTTTTAATAAAACCTCTTTAAAAATTAAAACCATGCATGTCTCAGAAAGCCCAATCTGGCTCAGCGCCTGTGGCTGAAGCGGCTAAGGCGCCAGCCACGTACACCTAAGGTGGCGGGTTCAAATCCCCAGCCTGGGCCCACCAAACAACAATGATGGCTGCAACCAAAAAATGGCCGGGCGTTGTGGCAGGCGCCTGTGGTCCCAGCTACTTGGGAAGCAGAGGCAGGAGACTCGCTTGAGCCCAGGAGTTGGAGGTTGCTATGAGCTGTGATGCCATGGCACTCTACCCAGGGGGACAGCTTGAGGCTCCGTCTAAAAAAAAAAAAAAAAAAAAAAAAAAGAAAGCCCAATCTACAACTATGTACTCACAAAACACAAAATCAATGGTACTGAAAAAGAAAAATCAATCAAGATTAAGATCAGCACTTACTCTTCAAATTTGCTTTTAAGCAGTGACTTT
>CAUYQV010047522.1:0-41622 GCA_963574575.1 Galagoides demidoff
GAGAGATTCACTTGTACCCCTGTAAGATAAACCTCAGAAATGGTCCCTCCAATCCCCCTAATCACACACTTTCTATGTTGCTAGTTGTAATGACCCTAATCCTCCAATCACGGAGTGGGAATGACAAATCTCCATCTAAACAGACATTCTTTGATATCCCCTGTCACAAGTTGTTACAGGGGCCAAAATTCTTCCCTTCTGTACATCTTTAATGCTTTAATATGTACATTTTCCATCATATAATAATTTCTGAAATAAACATGAATTGAGCAGAGGATATTTAGGCACTAATCTTGGGGCTGAGAAAAAAATAGATATGGACAGGAAAAATCCTTGACCTTGAAGCTCTAACATTGTTATGTGAGGCTGACAAAAACATTCACAGGCAACACAGAGCTGTCAGTGCTAACATAGAGGAAATCGTGCTGCGTAATGTGAACACAGGTGTAACAGAGAATGATAATGTTGACAGTGACGATGATGATATGAACATGTGTTTAACATTTATTACATGTCAGGAACAGTGCTAAGTGTTATCCATTACTAAGCTCATTTTATCATATTCATGTAAGGCAGATATTATTAGTCCCATTCCATAGGGTAAAAGTAATAAAGCAAAGAAAGATTAAGTAGTTTGTTCAATCACACAGCTAGAGAGGCAGAGGATAGCAAAGTTTCAAAACAAAGGCAATTTTGTTTGGAATAAAGATAACTGAAGCCCAGAGATATAAAATTAAACACATAAAATTATGTTATAAATGAACATTCACGGAAAGCCTGCTGTTAGCAGGAACTGTGCTGGATTTGGAATAGTACAAAGATTGGTTAGGCATTGTTTTTTAAAGTAAGAATTCAATGTCAATAAGACATACAAGCATGTATATAGAGAAGTACTGAGGTAAACAAATGTTTTAAGTTTGCTGATGAATATATGTGCAAAGTACTGAGGATGTGAAAATAAAGGAGTTATTGATTTGATATGGATGTGGTCAAAGAAGACTAAAGAGGAGATGATATATCATGTGGGCTTTGAGTTATACATAAAAATTGCCAGGTAACCAACAGCAATGGCATTTTGGGAAGAGTAAATAGCAGGTGAAAAAAGAGAAAAAGAGAGAGAAGACACTAATGAGTAAAGAAAGGAGGTTTATATAATTTAATAAAACATCTACTTTATATAAGAAGCAGTAACACGTGGTACAAAGAGTAAAACAGTGAGGAAACAAAGTTTGGGAGTCTGCAAGGAAGTTAGCCATTTCTCACCTTTATGCCTGGCAAGGTTGCGGTGGCAGAGGCTAAAGACTGCTCATGAATACAACCTTCTGTCTCTTGAATGTTCTGCCCTAGTAAAGCAGTGGCAATGAATCATGAAAGGATAAAAACACAAAGGAAAAGAGATCAGAAATGTTTTAGAGAACATAGGAATATAACAATAATTTAAAGATAGAAAATAATTTTGAGTTCTTTGAGGAGTATCCATACCTCTTTCCAAAGAGGCTATGTTAGTTTGCATCCCATCAGTAGTGTAAAAATGTTCCCTTCATTCTATACTGGATCACCATCTGCAGCACTGGGATTTGGTGATGTGGGCTATTCTCACTGGGGTTAGGTGATATCTTAGGGTGGTTTTGATTTGCATTTCTCTAATTATTACAGATGATGAACATTTTTTCATATGTTTGTTAGCCATTTATCTGTCTTCCTGAGAGAAGGTTCTGTTCATGTCTCTTGCCCAGTGACAGATGGAATTATTAGCTCTTTTTTGTTGATTAATATGAGTTCTGTATAGATCACAGTTATTAAGCCTTTATCAGATTCATAATATGCAAATATCTTTTCTAATTCTGAAGATTATCTATTTGCTTTGGTTCTTGTGTCCTTACCTGTGCAGAAGATTTTCAGAACTCAAATTAGATCTCCCATTTGACCCAGAAATCCCACTACAAGGCATCAACCCAGAAGGAAAAAAATTATTTTATCATAAGGGCATTTATACCAGATTGTTTATTGCAGCTCAATTAACAATCACCAAGATGTGGAAACAACCTAAATGCCCATCAGGAATGGATAAACAAACTGTGGCATATGCATGCCATGGAATACTATTCAGCCATTAACAAGATGGTGGCTTCACATTTTTTGTATTAACCTGGATGGAGTTGAAACACATTCTTCTTAGTAAAGTATCACAAGAATGGAAAAGCAATTGTCCTGTGAACTCAATATTAATATGAAGCCAGTAGTCAATCTAATCCATGTGCATATAGGAGAAATGCATTGAAAAATGCATTTTAATTCAAGCTGGGGAGGGGTAATGAAGGGGAAGTTGCTCCCACTAAACGGGCATAGTGTGGAGGTGTTTGGCACACCTTTAGAGTGTGGGTCATAACTACAAGAGGGACTCTACCTAACAAATTCAAATATTTTGACCTAGTTGTTTGTACCTTCAGCATTAACCTGAAATGAAAACTAATAGAAAATATATTAAGGAATAATAATATCTGATTGTGAAGAATAAAGAGATATACAACCTACTGTCCTGTAGAAGGAAAATATGAAACCCAGGTAGCAGGGACACAATCCGGAAGTGTTTAGTGATAAGAACTTTCTGATTAATGTAAATGGAATATCTTAATTTAATTTCATTCAGCAATTAATAAAATCATTTAAGACATATCTTCTATATTCTAACATTAAATGTCATAGATTTCTTCTGAGTCACATCAAGTAGAAGTTGAAGCTCCACAACCAAAACAATTTCCAACAAGGAAGGATAAACTGATCTTTCTTTTTGTGACAAATAAGAACTATATTTTACCTTATCATATAGGCCACCAGCAAGGTAGAGCCAAATTTAAAGACCAACTCTAGCAACTTATAAAATTCTGAGTCTGTGTTGTTGAATATCTGTTTTCTCTGGCTGTAGACATTCACTCATACACACACACACACACACACACACACACAGAGCACTAAAAAATGTATGCACATTTTAAGAAAGGAAAAAATACATTAAAATTGTAATACTCAACATATACTCATAACAAAAGATGAATACAAGCCATGTAGCACCTCTTATAATTGCAGAAGTCAAATGTGACTTAAGTATTGCAATTTTAATAAAGTGTATTTATTTTAGCACCCCTTCTCTCTCTGTGTGTGTATTCAATTAAACATAAATGTAGATATACCTCAGTAGCTAATATTTTCATTGAAAAAGACTTTATCAAAGGTATTCATATGTAATGGACATTTACAATTTTAAAATGTTAGAAATATGGCAAAAATTAAAGTTAGATACCAGTACAAAAAATAATTTATAACAAAAATTTTAAAAATGCTGTAATAGTTTACAAAAGTTACTGAGTCCTTCCATAGAGCATAAAAATTATAATCAGTACGATTGATACAAGTGTTATTTTTATCAATGTGCTTTTGCATCTAAAGTTTACCTATAAACATTTATTCATCCAAACATGCTTATTTATTCAGTAACTCTTCAATATGCCCCTTTGATGTGTCAGTCACTAAGTGTTTTGAATATATCAGAGAACAAGAAATCATCCTCCATTTATAGGGAAATGGCTAATAAATAAGTAAACAAAGAAAATAATAACAGACTGTGATAGATGGTTTTTAAAATGGAAATAAGAAATGTACTTACTAGGTAGTTATAGCTGCCTAATAAGTCACCCCAAACCTCGCAGCTTAAAACAACTAGAAATTATCAAGCTCATAGTTCTGGGGTTTGACACTTGTCCTGGGCTCAGTAAGGCAGTTTTGCTCATCTGGACCAGGCTCAACTGATCTTGTCCATGCTTCTGAAGATCTCATTTGAGCTTCTTCAGACAGCCGCTAGATCATCCTAGGGTTGGCAAGTCCAAAACAATCTATCTGAGATGGCTCATGTGTGCTCCCTCCAGACCATCTCGCATCCTCCTGCAGGCTATCTGGGACTTGTTCATTTGGCTGTGGTACAGAAATTTCAAAAGGGAGGACAGAAATTTGCAATGCTTCTTAAGGCCCAGACTTGAAATTCAATAGACTCCAACTCCTAATGGAGGAGTTACTAAGAAATGAAATCTTTTTTTTCCCTCAGTTTAATAAATAAGAAAGAACATGCAGCACATTAGGACCAAGTGCTAAAGTATTGTGAAGTTTAAAGCCTGATTATGAAAGGAGTAAGCAAAAAAATCAGAAGATGATGGCCCAAGAGTCTCCCAAGAAGAGTCAGAAGTGAAATTATTGCAACTAATGAAACAAAACAGATATACAAAGAAGACAGTCAAAAAGGTCAAAATTAATGATAACTTTTATAGGCTATAAAGCGTAAAATGATATAAAGTACAAAAGTTTGGAAAACTGTTTTAGGGTTTGCAAAAATCAGCAACAAATAAAACATCATGGGCTATTCTGATCTTTTCTTTTTTTTCACCAAATCATCTGTATTAACACTGTGAATTAGTTACATTCTTATATTTTACACTATATACCATATAGGAAGCCCAGTGGAGACTCAAGGTAGAAGAGAGTGTTCAAGAGTATCCAGGAGAGGAAAATGGCCAGAAGAAAGAAAAAGCTTATTTAATTTGATTGCTTGCCTATAGACTTAAATCAAAGAGTTTAGGAAATAAGAAATATTGGGTTGCTTCCAAGAGTGGCAACTGGCTATTTCCTTTATTATATATTAAGGTTGTATATGTGTGTAACACACACACATACATATGAAATATTTGTATCTATTCATGTATATACATATCTAGGTATGTGTGTTTGTGTGTATGTATATCCCTTTTACTAAATATAACTCATTTTTGAAAAATGCAGTTACTTTATTCCTGCCTTTCACTGGTCAACTTTATTTCACTTTCTGTTGTGATTTGTTGGTGGTCGTGTGACCTACTGCAGACGTTTTCAGAAGTATGACTACCAGGATTAATCAAGCATTACGAATGAGCCCAGAATGATGTGTTCTGTGGTGTTAGACATCCAGTATTATGATAAATAGCCCTGTGCCCTAAAGGGGAATGAAACATTTCAATCCAGTATAAATGGAAGGACCCTAACCTTGCCTGATTCCATAGATCAGAGGATGCTGAAAGCACAGAAGCTGCTTTCTAGCTGGGATGAAAAGACAGGTTTTGAAATGGAATTAAGAAGCTGACATACACACCTGAGTCAGGCTCATAAACATGCTTCAGTGATTTAACCATAATAGAGTTCCTGTTGCTTATATTGCCTGCTCGCATACAAGCTGGACTCAGTTTGTTATAAACAGTTTGTGACAGAAAGGATGAAACAAATGAGACTGAACTCCATGGCCCAAGATAGCCTTCTTGTCTTATGAAAAATAAAGAGTAGATTATGTTTGTTTAATGTACAAATAGAGGAATAGTGACTCCATTTCTATGACAATTTGTTTCTATAATATAATGTCCAATAGTCAAAGCTTCCCATTTAAGCAACATATGAATTTTCATGAAGACCTGATACAGTTATTATTTGAATAAACAAATAATTGAATAAGCAATTCTCTAACTGTGCTCATATATCTTTCGTTATGTGATCCATGAAAAAATAATAATTTCATTATTTGAAGTCTAAGAATTTCTGCCTAGTACTTATCCACATAATACAAATTTTTAAGAAATTTCTTATTAAAGAAACCTGATAAATATTATGTAATTTAGTATTTTGCCTATTTTTTTGAACATAGAGCTCTATTTTCCTATAAGACATCTTTATGATGTTTATATTACTTCATAGTCTTCCCAATACAATTGGGAAATTCTGGGTTATATTTTGTTTTTCTTTTCCTGAACAAAACAGTACCTTGTATGAAGACAAGCCAAGTCATGAAAGAATTACTGGAAATGTGTACACATTTCCACACCATTTACCAAAGTAGATAGATCTACGTGGTACTTAATCATTCTAGAAGAAAACTACAGAAACACAGTGTGGACAAACTACAATAGGGACATAAGCTATTGTGCAAAGAAAGCTATTGAGGATCATGGAAATACAGAGAGAGGCAAGATATTGTTTTCAAATTTTGAGAAATAGCATTAATCAGAGGTAGTATCACCTAATGTTCAGAGTAGGGGCTCTTTGGTCATGTTGAAAAAGTTTGAGCCATGTCTCTCATACCTGTTAGTTGTGTGATTTCCACCAAATTATTTAACTTCTTTGGGCTGTGTTTTCTATCACTGCAAAATGGGGTGAATATGGCACTCAATTTAAAGGGTTGCTTTGATGATTAAATTATGAGAATGATATATGACATTTAATAAGAACTCATGAAATATTATTTAAGGGGGGCAGAGGTAAGATGGCAGACTGCAGCCAGCTTTTCACAGAGGCTCCCATCCAGAAGGAGAGTTAAAAGACAGAAGTTTAGCAAGTAAGCCGATGGTTTGGAGCTGAAGGGAGAAGGTTGAAGAATGCATATCAACCATGCTGAGGCAAGCTGCAACACCAAAGTACAAACAAAAAGTACTGAATCCATCAATAAGTGGACAGGAGTCCCCTCCCCCATGAGAAGGGCTGGCAGTAAACTCCATACAAAGCAAGCAGAGTCCAAACATCCTCCCATTCCATCCCATGGGAGAAACCCTCTAAAAACCTAAACCTCCTACTCATACTAGGGTGCCATGGCACTCTCCTGCTAGGCATAAAACCGTATAAAGCTATATATATTCTCTACCTGCAATCTGAACCCCCAGCACTCCCCTCCACTCTCACCCTGAGATCTGGAAGCCTGTCCCCAAGGAGTCCAGATTCTTGGGCATTTTCTCAAGAAGTGTGGACAGGGGAAGGGCCCTTGCTTGGCTGTGCTGATTCTGTGGCATGGGAGTAAGGAGAGGACAGTCAGCTGAGAGGGAACCATATGGGAGTGGCTGCAGTGCCCCCAGGAGGGGAACAAGAGCAGCTGTGGGAACTATAAGGGTTATGCCCCTGGAGCGGTTATCCCGGAGAAATACACCCTGTCTCTCTGGGGAACCAGAGAAAGTCAGGCACCTTCTCTGGTGGCAGCTGCTGGCGGATGGATCTGGGACGTGAGTAAAGGAGTGCTGGGACTAGAATACATGTGTGCAGAGCCGGCAGACTTCCAGGGAGGGGCTAACATACCTGACCTCCAGGGGATCATAGCTGAGACAAAGGTGAGCAGGCAGAGGCAGGAATTGACAGCTCAGTGTAAGCTCTAACTACTTGCCACTGCCTGGAACTGAGTTGGGGTTTCTGTCACCTCAAGCAGCACCTGATAACCAGGACAGAAACAAACTGTGAAGTTGTGCAGTTCTGCTAGCAACATTAATCAGGTGTGGGGCTGGAACTGAGTGAACTGCCTCACCTCTATTAAGCACCCGAGGTTGTCAGGCCTCACCTCCCCCTGCTGGATAGTGGCTGAGAACAGAGATCTGGCTGCAGAGACTTAGATCTCTCTCTGACTCAGGGAGGTGTAACCCCCTGGGGCATGTGCTCATTGGGGTGAACTGGGTCACAGCCCCAGCCCCACTGGGGTTAACAGTGACTGGTATGACAGAGGTGCAAGGTGGGGAAGGAGGCATAAACCTTCCCAGACTAATTTATTTGCTGGGTTGGTCGTTCTGACCTCACGGAGCACTGGAGCCAGTCATACCTGAACTGCCAACAGACCCCTGCTATCTAGTTGCCAGAGAACTTTTGAACTCCCCCACCTGAGACCAATGCTGACTGGGACAATTGATTTGGACCTCTTGAACTGGGCCAATCACCTGAGGACTATCCAAAGTGCTACCCTGGGTGTGTGGTTGTGGGAAGATGTGATTTTCATTTTCCAATTGTTGTCTATGGGAGGCAGGGTGACTTAATTGCTGGTATTTCTCTGCAGCTGAGACTTCAACCCAGAGTAACTGATTTACTAGGGTAGAACAGAGACCAGCTGAAAACAAGATAGAGCAACTTAGCCCCACCAAACCAAGGAAGCCCCCAGTTTCTCAGGCCATAACACTGTACTGGTCCTTGGCAAAGCTCTAGGAGAAAAGCCAAACAGTATAAATTAAGCATGGGGTGGAATCAGCGGATGAACTCCAGTAACATGAATAACCAGAGTAGATCAACCCCCCTCCCCCAAGGAAGGACATGGCAGATGCAACTGAAGACCTCATCCATAAACAGATGGCTGAGATGTTGGAAATTGAGTTCAGAGTCTGGATAGCAAATAAGATCAACAGAATGGAGGAAAAGAGGGAATCAGAATTTCAAATTATTCAAAAGGTGTCTCAAGAATTCAATGATTTCAAAGATAAAATGACCAAAGATTTGGACACATTGAGGCAAGAGTTTGCAGCCCTCAAAGATCAGAAAAATACGGTAGAATCCCTTGCTAACAGAATGGAGCAGGCAGAAGAAAGGATCTCTGACATTGAAGATAAAGCTTTTGAACACACCCAACTGCTCAAAGAGGAAGCGAAATGGTGAGCAAAAACTGATCATTCTCTCAGAGAGCTCTGGGATAATTCAAAGAAAACTAATATTCATCTTATAGGAATCCCTGAAGGTGATGAAGTTGCTTCACAAAACAGAGGCTTCATGAAATTATGCAAGAGAACTTTCCAGATATGGCAGGAGATTCTGAAATTCAGATAGCACACAGTTTCAGAACTCCAACATGACTCAACCCGAATAAGATATCCCTTGGGCACATCATAATTAACTTCACTAAAGATAATATGAAAGAGAAAATTCTAAAAGCAGTCAGACGTAAGAAAACCATAACCTACAAGGGGAAGGATATTAGAATGACTGCAGACCTCTCTGCTGAAACCTTTTAGGCTAGAAGAGGGTGGTAATTGACTTTAATCTAAAACAAAACAATGTTCAACCCAAGATCCTATGTCCAGCTAAACTGAGTTTCATCTCTGATGGAGAAATTAAATACTTTAATGATATTCACATGTTGAACAAATTTGCTATAACTAAACCAGCTCTCCAGGAAATTTTCAGATCTATCCTCCATAATGACCAGTGTAATCCTCCAGCATAAAAAGTAAACTCACTCAGAAACTTTTGATCAAATTCCAACTTCCATAGTGGTGAAAGGATTAAAAATGTCCACTGGACTTTCAAAAACTTTGATACCCAAAATTTTACCAGGCTTATCAATATTCTCAATTAATGTGAATGGCTTAAATTGTCCTCTAAAGAGGACAGGTTGGCTGACTGGATACAAAAATTCAGGCCAGATATCTGCTGCATGCAAGAATCTCATCTTACCTTAAAAGATAAATATATAAATATAGATTCAGGGTGAAGGGATGGTCATCTATATTCCAGGCAAATGGAAAGCAGAAAAAAGCAGGTGTTGCAATGTTATTCCAAGACACAACAGGCTTTAAACCAACAGTAGTAAGCAAGGACAAGGACAGTCACTTTATATTTGTTAAGGGTAATACTCAATACGATGAGATTTCAATTATTAATATTTCTGCACCCAACCAGAATGCACCTCAATTTATAAGAGACACTAACAGGCATGATTTTATGTACTTGTGGGACTGTAGTAATTTAAATAACTAAAAAAATTCTTATGTATAAAATTAACATTTTTCTTTTTGTGCATACTTTGACTTTCTCTAAAGTCATCTGATAATTCTTAATAAATAGTCAATATATAGTATATATAATTAGTATATATAGTATATAGTTTATAGGTAATATATAGTTTTGATGTCAAATATTTCAATTTTTCCCTAAGTTTAAAATGCTTTAAGAATTTTATTAGTTTGAAGTAACCTGGATATCAAACTGAATTGAATAGTCATCATTATTTTAAGAGGGACCCTACTCTCACTATGGAAGACTTTTCATTGGGAGTGAATTAGCTATTTCACATTTTTCTAGACTGGGTCTTTGGATTTGTCAACCATTTTCTACAGCCAGTACTAGTACTCTAATTCTTATTCTTTAATTTTCTCTATTAAACTCTAGGACACTGCCCCCATTTGTCTTCTACTTGAGTGAGGCAATTTTCTGCGGTATTGACTTTTCTATATCCACAGTTTCACTTTAAATTTAACTGTCAATTTCCTTTCTTTTGTACGTATTTCTGACAACAGCTTATTTTTCACCATCTGTGCTTTACAAACACATGGTATTTTTCTCTTTAACATTCTGAGAACAAAATTTTCTGATTTTTCCTTCTTTTTGCCCCTATAGTTCTTTTGTTCATTTTCTTCCTGTTTTTATTTCTTATTTCATTGCTTTAACTCAAAGAAAATGTCCTTTACATTTTTTTGGTTCTTTTAATTTATTGGGAATTTCCTGTGACCTTATACACTATTGTTTATGTTCTAAGAAAATTTCAAAATTACTTTTATTGTAGCTAGTACTACAGTGGCAAGCCACTTTGCCTGGCTACTTTTTTATAAAAATGAGGTCTTGCTGTGTTGCCTTGACTGATCTGAAACTCCGGACCTCAAGCAATCCTCTCACCATGGCCTCCCACTACTAGAATTATAGATGTGAGGCACCACACCAGGCATGAGGAAGACTCCGTCAGTGCTGGTAATGGTTTTTTTTCTGAACTTAGGTTGGATACTGTATGGTTGGCTTTACACTGTGATAATTTGCTGAGCTCTTTGCTTGTTATTTATACACTTTCTTATTGTATGTCAGACTTTTTTTTTTTTTAAGTTTCTTAATGGTACCTTCTCTAGTTGCTACCCATTTGGAAAATAGATTTTAAAGCACTTCCAAAACATGACAAAGAGTTAATATCTATAGTAACCAGAAATGGAACTGCCATGTTTAAAGAAAAAAAAATTTATTGGCATTAGAAAATGTTATTTATCCATTAAAGATCATTATAGGTTACCCTTTTATAAAATCCATTCTATTTGCTGGGCACAGGGGATCATTTTTTTAATCCTAGCACTCTGGGAGGCAGAAAAGGGTGGATTGTTTGAGCTCAGGAGTTCAAGACCAGCCTGAGCAAGAGCAAGACCCCATCTCTAAAAATAGCTGGGCAAAGTGGCAGGCACCTGTGGTCCCAGTTACTTGGGAGGCTGAGGCAAAGAGGATTGCTTAAGGCCAAGAGTTCGAGCTTGCTGTGAACTATGATGCCATGGTACTCTAGTGAGGGGACAAAAGTGTGAATCTGTCTAAAAAAAAAAAAAAAAGAAAGAAAGAAAAAGCCTATTCTTACGTTTATTTTTTATTTTTCAAAGATTGAGATATATGTTAAAAACTACCACAATTATTATATTTTCTCTCCTATTCTTTTATTTTTCCTTATATATATATTTCCAAACTCTCACATAATTATTGTACAATTTATTTATTTATTTTTTGAAACAGTGTCTCCCTCTGTTGCCCAGAATAGAGTGCTATCTTCATAGCTCACTTTGACTTCAAATTCCTGGGCTCAAGTGATCCTTCTGCATTTTCCCAAGTAACTAGGCTACAGACAGGTATGTACTACCATGTCTTGTTAATTTTTCTTTCTTTTCTTTCTTTCTTTCTTTTTTTTTTTTTTTTGTTATTATAGAGACAAGGTCTTGCTACATTGCTCGGGAGGCAGGTCTCAAACTCCTGACCTTAAGTGATCCTCCTGCCTTGGTCTTCCAAAGTGCTAGTACTATAGATAGAAGCCATCCTGCCTGATATATTCTACTTGCTACTGAGGTAAATAACCAATCTTTTTTCACATAAGCTATTTATTTACCCTTATTTTTCTGAAAATAATGTGGAAGCCACTTTACTAATGCTATCTTCTATTCTTTCAGTTTTAACTTTAAGGGTGAGATGTGTCCTTTTTGAGCAATGCATAATGGAATCTGTCACTTGAAGTAAGGTCATCTAGGGCTGATGAATCTCTGTCATTGATTCACTTTCGCTTTCACACCTACAGTCTCTCATGGATAACTGCAACTGATCCTCTTTTGTAAACTAGATCTACTAAGGATTATTTCTTAGTAAGTTATGTAGTAATCTAATTAATTAATGAGTAAGGAAATTTCTCTTTCCATTAAGTCTTAAAATAATAGGCTTTTAAAAGTTGGCCAAAATGCTGCTTTTACGGTAAGGTATTGATATAAATACTATTTAATAAATTAAAATATCAAATTTCTTATTAAATGTTCTGACTGCTGTATACACAGGAAAAAGTACAAGGCACCTCTCTTAAAATATTTCCTTGTGACCTCAGACAAATCCAGTGTATCATCTGGGACTTAGCTACCTCATGTATATAGTGGAGCCATTAGCTATCTTAGCCATGAAGTCTACCACACCAATCAGACATTTCCTCTGTTAACTATAAATATAAGACAAATCCAAGTACTCAGGATGGAGAAAATACACAAAATCTCTGAAACATAGTTTAGAATTTAGTGTGGCTGATGGATAAAAAAGATGATAAAAGATGGTATGCTGTTGATCTATTTTTTTTTTTCTGGTGAATTTTTTGGGTTCTTTAAAAATGCAAAAGTCCAATGTGATAAGCCCAATAACTCAAGACTTGTTTTCAGAGCAAGTACGCATTTCCAGGTTCTAATCATAACCAGGTTTATACATCTGCCCACTTATAACTGTCTTTTTTTTTCCTATAAAAATGTGAGGTAGGAATTGTGTGGTTTACAAAAATGTAGAAGACTTCGATCCTTGGAGACACCTACTTGGTAACTTTCACTGAAGTGTGATCACTGTGAGAGCAAAGAAAATAACTTTGATTTTGACCCTAACCAACAGATGTTTCACTAAACACTAGCTCTATAGGACACTAATAAGATAAAATTCTCTTTTGGTTGTGAAGAGAAATATATAATATATTTAACACAGCTAACAAGGAATTTTTTTTGTTGTTATTTGTTCTTTTGATAGAGTATGTTCGTGGACATATGTTCCATGGGAAAATCTGGGGTATGTGATGTGTTTGGTAAGAGCAGAAGTATAAATAGGTTGCGTATCCTGCTGCATGATACTCTGGATAATCTCTGAAGAGACTAAACAGGCAAATAAACAATATCATAAAACAAATATCTAAACTAAATAGAAATGATTTTGGATTATTTCTTCTTTCAATGATTTGTACATAGCTTTCCCTAACTATGAACTACGAATTTAATGAGCAGACAGAATCAGACTTAGAGACCACCAATTCAGAGTGAGTCACCAATTATTTTTTGTAGGAAATCAGAAAATATCGCATTTAACTTGCTATATCTGTGAAACAGGCTGGAAATAAGTATAAAAAAATACTATCCCTCTTTCACATTCACCCTCATAACTCTGAATAAAATCTTAGAAGAAACTAGAACTGAGAAGACAGAATACAGTTAAAAAACTAGATTTCCATCTTTTTATGTTTATATCCCTAGCACCAATCCCTAGCTGTGCTTTTGGCCTGCACACTCCATAAAGTTCTGTTTTATAGTTGTAATGTAAATGAGGGGGTGCAGAAGTTAAAATCTTGCAACCGGAACCATCATAATATTCGTGGTGAAATGATGAATGCTGATGACAGATGGACAAGTAAACAAGGCCAGCCAGAGAACGTTGCCAACCTGTACCCAAGGAGGAGGATGGGGACTTCAAAAATGAGTAGTAATTAAAAAAAATGCATGTGGAATTTTAAAATGAGGCAATGGTAGTAAGAGTTAAATTATTTCTCAAAAATAAATAAAAGTGATGGGTATATATGTTCTATTGCGACAAGGATGCTTCAGTGTGTCATTATCATGAACAAACAATAAGCCTTAGACCAAGTCTGTATGTTGATTATCCATGAGCTCCACAATTAAATAGCTGACCTACAGTAAAGTGCTCACAAACTCACTAGTGTTTTCCTTGCATGCTTTTTTTTTCTTTCTTTTTCCTCTCTCAGAAAGCACAGGACAATAGCATTGCTGTTGAAATTCAGTTACTTCAAGGTTCCTCTATTACTATTTATCCCTACAAAGAAAACAACATGAGGGATAGTACACCTGTGATAGTATGTGCTCTGTTCTGCATGAACATGCTTTAAATTCCCCTATGCCTGGTCTCAAAATAATCTCCTATGGAAAACAGCAAGGGAGAAAGAAAACCTTAGGGACCAAGAATAAACCACATGATGATATTTTTTCTCTTTTAATGTTATTTCCCATCTACGGTTGCATACATTTATGCTTTCTCATCTCATTACAGATATACTTTGTCCTTAAGATAAATGAGTCAGAATGCTGCCTGGGTTTGCCACTTTCTCACAATTGTGCTGTAAGTATGTTGATTTATAAAGAAACTTACTTTCTTTATAAACTTATATTCCATGATGTAAATGTGGTTATAGCATTAATATTTGCACAGGCCATTCTTAAGGAAGGAATGTTAAAAATTCCTCTGTGAAAGTTATTGTATAGATATCAAACTTTTGCGTGATTCCACAAACTTCTAAACTAATTAAGACCCCTAACCATCTTGGTACATGTGAGTTACTCAATGCTGTTGACCTGGTTAGCCCTTCTCCCTCTCCCCATCTTAGGCTACAGAAAACAATAAATACAAAAATACTCAACAGAGATAAAAAGTTTATGATTATCATTATGTCAACATTGGTATGGACTTGTGGTTTCCATGTTAGGTTTTGTTGTATCTTAAGTTTTTCAATGATATTGCAGCAAACAGCTCTAAAAGTGTTCAGGGATCTCAGTTACTACTCTCCACCTTTCTCTTCCATGCCTCCTGGACAATGCTACTCTATACTCTATATTATCTATGGATAATATTATAGCCAACACTAAGAAAAAGTATGGGTCTTGGATGCAAAGTACAGTGTTAGTTTTCAAAAAATTGAAAATTACAGAAGAAAAAAGACATTTTTTTTTTGCCAATTCTCTCTCTTACTGGGTCTGTTGCTTACTCTAAGTTCCTCATTTGCAAAGAGATATAATTTTTTTGAAAATTCAGCAGGTAAAGCATTAAGGCATACTCTCTCTAGGACCTGGCACAGAGTAACCGCTTCATAGTTCCTATTGGGCTCAACATCTAGTGAAAAATTCAGTATCGCTGTGCAATATGGTTATTCTTTAAAGCATCTTTGTTTCATTACGAAAGTAAAATCTTGTGACAAGAAAATTGGTAAATGGAGAATAAGACAAAAATAGCTCCGTGTTATGTCTTCCATAACACATATAATTTGAGGGTGTTTTTCTGGTCTTTTTCTTTTTTAATTTTATGGTTAAGGATTAAAAAACCTTATTGTTCATTTTATCTGGCTGAGCATTCTGTATATACAATTTGGCACACTCCTTTGTTTCTACCCTTCCCTATATTGTTTCCAAACCATGAACTTTTTATAACCACAGTAAACTTTATAAGAGAAAAATGTATTTAATTATTTCAAATTGTCTTATTTTTGAAATTTCAATGTAAAAAAAAACCACATGCACTTGTAACAATTATCTTATCATATTTATTAAAAATGAGCTTATTGATTTATATTATGTGTGGATGCTACTATGCCAAATTCTTGCCACAGAAATTTCCTTTGTCTATAGTTTATCTTTTGAGAATGAAGCAATTATTAAATGACCTGGTATTTAATGTATGCTATGTTTGAAATATAGTTTAGCTTGACTAAATACAGCACACCAAAAGATAGCACAAAGCCCTTGATGCACTAATAAATGCACTGCATGTGGAAATGATGGATTTTATCTAGAAGTAAATTACTCATCTGCCTGACTTTTAAAAATATTAGCCAAGCAAAAAATACTTGCTGAGAACACAGTACAGATTACAGCAGCTTTTTCTCCTGTGACAAAATATTTTAAGAAATTTGTTGATCAAATGAATTTCTATTTCTCCTTCTATTCTTGTTAAACCCTACCTATGGAAAATATTCTTCATCTAAGGTCTGTGGACTACACTGGCATTCATGTTCCATGTACTGCTCCCCACTGTGTGCCTGATCTAGAATTTTCAAACTTATCTGAAATGCTCTTTAGAAAAGGGCTTCACTTTCTTCACAGCACCTAGTGCTGAACTTGATGTTATCTAAGTTTCCTTCCAAATATGAAGAGATGTGCTCTTTTTGGTCTACTGGCACTATGGTCTGAATGTTCCCCAAAGTTGACACATCAAAGCTTAATCCCCATTGTTAGTGGTATTAGAGGTGGGTTTTGTGGGGAAGTGATCAGATAATGAGGGCTCTGCCCTTATTAACTCTGCCCTTATCAAAAGGCATGAAGAAATTTGTCTGGGCCCATCTTTCCCCTTGCCTCCTATCTTGTGATGACACAGAAAGCAGACCCTCACCAGACGCTGAATGACAGTTCCTGATCCTGGACTTCTCAGGCTTCATACTGTGAGAAATGAATTTCTGTTCTTTATTAATTATCTGGTCTTCTGTACTCTGTTGTAGCAGCACAAATAAGCTAAGAGAATGAAATGGTACAAATGAGTTGAGGTATTACCATCACACATACTTGAAAATGTGGAAACAGCTTTGAACTGGGTAATGGGTAGAGGTTGGAACAATTTTGAAAGGCATACTAGAAAACATCTAGATTGCCATGAAACATTGAGGATGACTCTGGTGAGGACTTAGCAGAAAAGGAAAGCTGTAGCAAAAACCTCAGTCTTGTAGACGATCTAAGTGGTCGTGAACACAATCTTGGTAGAAATAAGAACAGTAAAGGCAATTTGAATGAGACCTTAGGTAAAAAGAGAAATGTCCATTTGTCCTTTATATGAAGTGGCAAAGAACTTGCCCGAATTATATTCCTGTTCTAGCCCTTTGTGGCAAGCATAATTTAAAAACAACAAAGTAGTTTAAGAAGGAGGATCTTTGGCAGAAGAATTCTCTAAGCAACATGGTCAGCATGCTTCATGGCTTTTCTTAACTAGTCATAGTAAAACATAGGAAGAGAAAAATAAGTTGAAGAATAAATTTATAATCAAAAGGGAAGCAAAACATAAACAGTTGCAAAATTCTCAGCTTGACCATGTAAAGAATAAACACGCACATTCAGGAGAGAAAACCAAAGATATAGGTAAGAGATCTTTTTATGAGGAGATTAGTGAGGGTCAAAGGAACCCATAATCCATTCAATAAATCTACAGGAGAATGATCTTGAAGTCATTTGGGAGATCTTTAAGGATGCCATGGCCCAGAGTTAGGGGCTTCAGCATTTTGGTACAGCTGGCACTCTTTGACTACTCCAGGTATCGCTCAGCTGGAGCTTGGGGTGCCACTCTCGGGGGTATGAGCTATAAACATGGTACTAATACCATGGACATTCAAAGTGCATGAGCTGTGGTGGCACAGCTATTTACATCTATGTTTTCAAAGATTTCCTAGATTATCCCCACTAAGCCAACATCTAGTGGAGGTATGGGAGGGGAGCTCCCCTAAATCACCAGAACGATATGGGATCTCAGCCTGAAAGAGACGCAGGTGCCTGATTCTAATCCATAAAAGCTGCTGTATGTACTGGACCCAGCAAGGCTAAGACAGCAGGTCCCTGCAAGGCCTAAAGGGCCCACCCGCCAAAAGGTGGGACATGAAGTCAAAGATTATTTTCATGCCTTAAGATGTAATGTTTGCCTTGTTGGATTCTGAACATACTTGGAAACCATTACTCTTTTCTTCTTTCTTATTGATCCCTCTTTGAATGGGAATGTTTGTCCAGTGCATGTTCTACCTTCGTATTTTGGAAGTGCACGCCTTTTTTTGATCTCACAGGTGGACAGCAGTCTGCCTCAGGATGAATTGCTTCTTGAATCTCACCCATATCTGGTTTAGAAGAGACTCTGGACTTACGACTTTTGAGTCGATGGTAGAATGAGCTAAGACTTTTGGGTTGTTGGGATGAAATAAATGTATTTTACATGTGAGAAAGACATGGATTTGGGGTGCCAGTTATAGAATGCCATGGTTTGAATGTCCTCCAAAATTCGTATATCAAAATAATCTCCTTTGTGATGGTATTAAGAGGTGGGGTCTTGTGGGAAATGATTTAGGTCATTAGCAATCTACCATCCTGAATAGATCAGAGCCTTGTAAAAGGGCTTGGAGGAACTACTGTAGGTCTTTTTTGCCTTTTCTCTTAATGACATGTGAGGACACAGCAACAGCACTCTCACTAGACTCTTGACCTTTGGTTTTACAGCCTTCAGAATTATGGGAAATAAATTTCTATCCATTATAAATTACCCAGTCTATGGTATTATACTATAACAGAAAACAGGCCAAGACAGCTAGCCCACCCCTGTGTTTGGAAACATGTGCTTCCATGTGAGACCAGTCCTACTCCTCCCACTTCCCAATGAAACAGTTTAATATTCACAGGGCTATAGAAAAAGAATCTCAGTGTGGCAATGGCAGGACCTCCTTGGTGTTGTGAAGAAATAAACTAGGGAGGTTTGAAGTGGGCTGCTAGAAAGAAACCAGACTCCTCTACTATGAATATTTGTCCTGTTTGGAGGAGCTCATAGCTTCCAAAAAGGAAGTGTGCCTAGCTATTCCAACATTTAATTTTCTATAACCAGTAAAGAACCTTAAAAAATTTCAACCACTGAGAGAATTGGGCCCAAACCAGTAAATTATAAATAATCACATTTCATTTCCTGTATTCTTTTTAACATAAAATATCTATGCATGTATTTACAACCTTACAAATTCTTTTATGCCTTTCCTTAAAATAATATTTTAAGTGTTTACATTTCTATGATAGTCACAGAAGGACATTTTCTAAAAGTCAGAGAAGGTACACTGAATTTTTAGAATATACAATCAAATCAAAATCATCAATTTTTATTTCAGTGACTATGTTTTCCAAAACTGTATAAGAGGAAATTAACATATTCATGCCAATGATGTGCTAGGAACTTAGAGGATTATTTAGATTATTTCATGTGATCCTCATTGGAAGAATTACTATTTTTGACTTTATGAAGAACCAGGCTCAACGATATTAAGTAGCTTATTTAGAAATCATAGTGCTGGGATACAGATGTGCTAGTACACTTGGGTTGTTGTAACAAAAATACCACAGATGTTAAAGCATGAGCATTTATTTCTCATAGTTCTGAAGCTGGGAAATTAAGATCAAGGTACTGGCAGATTCAGTGCCTGGGGAGGGCCCGTTATTGACAGATGACATCTTGCTGCATTGATAGATGGTAGAAAATAGAGAGAGACAGTGTGCATTCTGGGGATTCTTTTGTAAGGACACTCATCTAATTAATGAGGGCCCCACACTTTACACTTCTCAAAGGCCTCACCCCCTAATACATGTAACCATGACACTGGGGATTAGGATTTCAACTTATGAATTTAGGGGAGAACTAAAAATTTCAGTTGTAACAATGACAAAATTTTTTCATTCAAGGATTTTTGATTTTATCATCTTTGCAAACCTTACTATTTTATTAGAGTGACTAGAAATCCTTCAAGGTCACAGATGAGAAAGTGTACATGGTGGTGTTCTTCATGGGACTCACAGTGCCAGAGAGTGGGGTCATTATGACGTGGTTTCCAATTGAGGTTGGAAAGAAACTGCTGAGTTTAGGCATCTTGATCATACAATATGGGGATGGGGTGAAAAGCAGAAGCAACTGGCTTAAAGTCTGCAGTGGGATGAATTCCTATCTAATTGGGAACCCTAGAGTTATGCAAATGATTAATCTAAGAATCACATCATTAATGTTCCAGTTGTGTTTATTCTCCAGGCAAAATGGATCTACGTAAGCACTAAGACACAGTATTTATTGTTACTTCACGTTTGGGTATGGGAGTGCTTTCATTTATCTCAAACTCCCCTCCAAAGGAACAGCATTCACTGTTAATGATTGTCTTGTAAATTTGTTATGGGTGCTTTTAGTTGTGGGGTGTCAACTGAGACTAGAATTCTTAGTGAGCACTAGTACACCAAGTCCTCTGTTACAGCGAGCAAGAGAGGCACTTTGTCCAGACCGTTTACTAAGTGTGGTCGGGATAATGAGCTCTGCATTGTAATTCACTGAACAGGTGTTTCTTGTTGGGTTTAGAAAAATAGCTATGTCAGATGACACCTGACTGCAGTCGTTTTTGCACTGGTGCTGTGATATGAGAAGCTTACAGAACAGCCTGGCAAGAGATTCACTTTTGGTTATAGCTTTCATATAAAAGGTATCAATTAGTTTCATAATAGGGGTGTGTACATTGGATACTTTTTCCTCCATTCTTGTGATACTTTGCTCAGAACTCTCTAAGAGCAGAATCAGAACGTTTTAAAACAATAACTGAGAAAATGACATGAAGGCTGTGTTGATCAGTTTGATGGAAGTATTTCGGATTGCATGTGAAAACCCCACACTATACCCCAGAAGTGCATTAATATACATAGTTACCATTCAATAAAATAAAATAAAATAAAATAAAATAAAATAAAATAAAGAGATTCACTTTTGTCAAATCCTAAATTAAGGGTTCCTGTTCTTATTCTTATTGAGCATTGGGTAAATAAAAAGATGCATATCTCATTTGTTTTCTTCTTTCCTTCAATCCTCCTCTCCTGAATTTCCCTTTTCTTCTCTCTACCTCAAACCTTTCCCCCATCTCTCTCTCTCTCTCTTTGCTTTAACAAATATGTTTATGTTAGGGATGTGTTTGAAAAGGAAACGATCTAGTCCAGACGTCAATACTTTTTACTGGTAAGTGTCAGATAGCAAATATTTTTGGCTTTGTAGGCCCTATGAGCTCGATCACTGACTCAACTGTGCTGTTGTAGCTTAAAAGCAGCCATAAACAATACTCGAGGCAGTAAGAGTAGTTATATTGTAATAGAATTTTCTTTATGGATACTGTAATTTGAATTTCACTCATATTTCTCATGTCAGGAAATAGTTCCCTTTTGATTTTTTTTCAATAATTTAAAAATGTAAAAAAAAAAAGAAAATCTTAGCTCTCAGACCTTACAAAAACAGGTGCCAGTGCAAGTCAAAGGCCACTACGGCTCTGATGTCTCCCTGGTTCCATATGCTAAAGTTTGACATTTAATTTTTTCTTCAAAGACATTGTCTCTGTCCAAAAGATCACTTTCCTAGCTTCTAGTCCATGCTTAAAATTCCCAGACTTATCATTCACGTTCTGATTGCACACACTTTTTTGACTTAACACTAAAGCCAAATGATTCATCTTTCATGAAATCTCTTCTTAACCATCTTCTTACCATTCGCTTTTCAGCTGGGGCTTTCATAACAAAATACCACAAACTTAGTGGCTCAGCACCAGAAATGTGTTTTCATGGTTGTGGAGGCTGTGAGTCCCCGATTAGGTTGTCAGAAGCACAGGTTTCTCCAGAGGCCCCTCTCCTCAGCTCGCAGATGGCTGCCTTCTTGCTGTGTTTTGACACGACATCTCTGTGTACATGCATTCCTGGTGCCTTTTTCTCATTCTATAAGGAGACTATCCCTACGCCTGTATTTAACCTTAATTATCTCCCTACAGGGTCTCTCCCCACATAGAGTAACTATGGGGTTTAAAGCTGCAATATACGAATTTGGGGTGGGGGACACAATTCAGCCAATAATGCCTTCATTCTGATGTATAAAACCCAGGAGAGCAAAAAACTCAGTAATCAAAGCAAATAATAATTTGATGCCATATTTTAAAAATAAAAATCAATTCAAAAATCAATGATAACAAATCTAAATTTTAAATAAAGGCAGATCCGTATCCCTAATTTTTCCTCAGCATGACACTGACTTATTTCTCCTTGCTCCTGCAGTCTGTCCTTCATTTTGGTCCCTTTTTGGTTGGTGATACATGGCATTCTCTTCCTTGATTGTGAATTTTTGAAAGCAGGGATTACATTATATGACTATATTTACTTCACCAATTTTTGGTACAGTATCTAACATATGGCATATGTTAGGTGCCCAGTACCTACATGCTTTTAAAATGTGTGCCATCATAAGATTAATGTAACCAAAATGTACACACCTTTATTATGAAACTAATTTATATCTTTTATATGAAAGCTATAATCAAATAGCCTAAGAATGTGGGGCAGGGGGAGGGAGAAGGGAGGGGGATTGGAGGGACCATTTTTGAGGTCTATCTTACAGGGGTACAAGTGAAACTCTCTTCTAAGAGTAGAATGAGAACGTTTTAAAACAATAACTGAGAAAATGACATGACGGCTGTGTTGATCAGTTTGATGGAAGTATTTAGGATTGCATGTGAAAACCCCACACTGTACCCCAGAAGTGCATTAATGTACATAGTTACTATTCAATTAAAAAAAAATTAAAAAAAAAAGAAAGCTGCCAGAGACTATTTTCATATTAGCTTAATAACTGCCACAGAATGCCACTGATTTCTATAAGTCTTCGTAAGATTTTCAATAATTTACTTGGAATTCTTATCAGAGGAGATTTCCAAGTCTTCTGAGAGGGGGTACCTATCCAGATGTTATCCCAGTTAAGTGGAAAGAGAAAATAGATTGTGGTATTCAAGTACTTTTAATCAAAAGAGGAGAATAAACTTTTGTTAAAATTTCCCCATATACCCAGCACTTTCCTGCACATTTTATAAATGTCATCTCATCAAATCCTGCCTTCAATGCTATTATGCTATTACTATTATTATTTTACTTTGATAAGAAACCAAGGCTATCAGAGATTAAGTAATTATTGCAAAGATCTAGAAAGTAGCAGATCCTGAATTCAAACTTGACATTTTATTTCAAAGATAATTAACCCAAAGGAAAAATAGAGACTTCACATGTGGAATTTTGTTGAAGGCATGTTGCAGGAAAACAAGGCCTGATGGAGAGAAAGAGCCACCCTAACATCCATGTTTAAAAGAGGAAGGGCTTTGTTTCAGCAGCAGAGCCACACCACAGCAGACTAAAGCCCCAAAATGGCTGAGTTCCCCACCTGGCTGTCTTTTCCCTTTTATCTCCAGCCAAAGGTTTCTTATCCACAGATACCCTTCTCACTGGGCTATTTGAATTGAGCTGGAGAAGGTGGATGTGGGCTTTTACAGAAGTGGAAGCAAGCATTAACTTAACTTCAAGGTGCCAGGAAGTTAAGTTTCTACAAATTCTTAAGAACTGAGTCACTACAGGGAGGATTTTGTAGGTATGTCCTGGGGGCTTCTGTGAGAAGCCTCCTGTCTTTTTAGACTTTGTTTTTTCTGAGTATCCTCTCTCAGGCATTTTGGTTCTCTCCCCCCTCACTGCTCTGGTCTACTTGATTCAAATTTGTTGTTCAAAGAAATTTGGAGGCTCCTTCAAGAGAAGAAATGTAGAGAATAAATGTTAAAATGTTAACCATTACCAGGTTTACAGTTGAGCAGTAATGGAGTAGCTACAGAAGAAAGGCTATGTCCAATGTTTTATATACTGAAAAAGTATCTTATATCTTTATATTTAGAATGCTTAAAAATTTTTTCTATAACAAAGCTAAACATAATCTTACCAGATGATTCTGTAATTATGCTGCCAGGTATTTACTAAAATTAGTTGAAAACTTATTTCTATATAAAAATCTGTACACAAATGTTTATGGAACCTGAAGGGGATCAGAATATGTCACCCCAAAATATGTCACTTTGGTATGAGGGTTATTTTGAGCTGAAGGCAATTGTTGAAACTGAAAGGGGATTTCAGTATAGGTCACTTGCTTATCACACAAAGATCCAATTATTGAGACAATGAGGATTGCTAAGGAAGAAAGAAATGTTAATATGACGGATGTCTTGCCATATTAAGAATGGATGAAGCTGCCTTAAATATATTTCCCTGATTAACAGAGATCACAGTCTTTTAAAGGAGGGGCCGTGTGCTTGGGGGGCAGGTATTGTGTAACTAAGAAGGTTGTGGCAGAGGTTGTGAATCTCAGTGTCATGTAGTCTGCCCTGGGACTTCAGAATATTAGCAATTCTGTGTTGCAAAAAATCCATCATTTTGTGAAAAAAAATTAAAAAAGTCAAATAATTAGTAAGAGAGAGAATTTTATAGGGATCAGTGAAATTTGTTCAGTGGAGGGGACTGGTTACACAATTAAACAGAAAAACAAGGAGGAATTCTCTGCCCTTTCTGCCTACATTTTCCTTTGTGCAGGTGTCTTCTCTCTACTCCTCTGTACCTGGAAGAAGTGAACAATTCTCATCACAGGAGACAGAAAGTCAGCACCAAGATGACTCTGCAAATCTTACTAACTTATCTTCTACTAGTTTCCACCAAATATTTAACATTCCACAATTTCCTGCCTCTAGAAGCCCAGATTTATTTCTTTGCTTTTTTAAAATTTCTCCACACTGTATCATTATTTATTAAAATTGTATATAACCCTAGAATCTAACCACCTTTTTAGGTTCTCATTTCTTTTCTGTGAAGTTCCTGCGTGTATTCAAAATAAACCTTTTCTCCTTTTAAACTGTCCAATATTAGCTTAATTTTCAGGCCTCTTTCATTGAATGCAAGAAGATAGAGAAAATTTTCCCTCTCTTCTATATAGCTTTATCCATAATTGCCAAAATTAAAGCAAATCAATGTATTTTTTCAATAAGGAATAAACAAACTGATATACCCATATAATCATAATATATCATTTAATTATAAAAAGAAATGAGCTATCAAGGCATAAAAAGACATGGAGAAAACTTAGCACTTATTTCAAGTAAAAGAGATCAATCTAAAAAGTTGCATACTATATGATTTCAACCATATGATATTCTGGAAATGACAAAATTACAGAGGGTGACATTGCCAGGGATTTGATGGGGGCTGGAGAAGGTGAGAGGAGAGAAGAGTAGGTGTGGCACAGGGCATTTTTAGGGCAGGGAAACTATTCTGCATGATATGGCAAAGGTTCATATATATACATATATATATATATATATATATATATGAGAGAGAGAGAAACATGTATGCACCTTTGCAGTATCACATATCCCTTTTGTGAGATATATATATCTCAACCACAAAACTGTACAACAGGGCAGTGCCTGTGGCTCAAAAGGGTAGGGCGCTGGCCCCATATGCTGGAGGTGGCGGGTTCAAACCCAGCCCCAGCCAAAAACTGAAAAACCAAAAAAACCCCCCCAAACCATACTGTACAACACAAAAAATGAACCTTTCTGAAAACTATAGACTTTAGTCAACAATAATGTATCACTGGAGAAAAGATCCCTATTCAATAAATGCTGCTGGGAGAACTGGATAGCAACATGTAAAAGACAGGACCCACACCTCTCACTGCTCAGAAAAATTAACTCACAATGGATAAAATATTTAAGCCTAACACATGAAACTGTGAAAATCCCAGAAGTAAGTATGGGAAAAACTTCTTGAAGATATTTACCTAGGGAAAGAACTTAGGAAAAAGACCCCAGTGGCAATTGCAGCCATAACAACAATAAATAAATGAGACCTGATCAAGTGAAAATGTTTCTGTACAGCCAAGGACACAATTAACAAAGCAAATAGACAACCTACAGAACGAGAGAGGATATTTGCCTGCTACAGGTCTGAAAAGGGCTAATAATAAGAATTTATAAAGAACTTAGGCAAATAAACAGAAAAGATCAAAGAACCCATTAAAAATTGGATAAGAGATATGAACAGAAACATTTCTTATAAACATAGATTAACGGCCAGCAAAACCTGAAAAAATCCTCATCTCTAATCATCTAAATCAATGCTGAGATATCATCTAACCTCAGTGATAGCATCATATCATAAAATCTCAAAGGAACAGATGCTGGTATGGGTGTGGAAAGAAAAAAACACTCATACATTGTTGGTGAGACAGCAAACTAGTACTTCAATGGAAGATAGTATGGGGATTCCTCAAAAACTAAAAGTAGACCCACTATTTGATCCTGCAGTCCCACTACTAGGTATTTACCCAAAGGAAAAAAAAGAAATTTTATCATAAAGACACTTACACTTGAATGTTTATGGCAGCATAATTCACAATTGCAAAGATGCAGAAACAACCCAAGTGCCCTTTAATACACGAATGGTATAAATTGGGGGTATCCATATACCATAGAATGCTATTTAGCCATAGAGATATGGAGATCTAGTATCTTTGTGACAACCTGAGTGGAATTGGAAACCATTCTTGTAAGTGAAGTATTGCGAGAAGGATAAAACAAATGCCACATATCCTCAATACTAAATTGGAGCTAGGTGATCAATGCCTATATGCTCATATAGAAATAAAACTCAGTGAAATTCAAGTAGAGAGGGAGGAGATAAAGGGGAAGGATAAAGTCCTGCCCAGCAGGCACATTGCACAAGTACATTGTATACTTTCAGGGCAAAGGACACACCTATAACTCTGACTTTAACCTTACAAAAGCAAACTATGTAACAAAAACATGTGTATCCCCATAATGATCTGAAATAAAAAAATGCATGAATATTGGATCATCATTCCAGCACACAAATGAAAGATAATAATAGGAAAACTGGGCATACAGGGAGGGGGTTGGAGAGAAGGTATATGCAAACTCTCTATACCTTCTTCTCAATTTTTCTGTAAAACTAACACTGCCCTAAAAGGTCTATTAATTTAAAAAATCACTTAGAGCTACCTCATTCCTCATATGTCTTATTAGACTCCAGTAGATATACGCATACATAGAGAGTAAAGAAGGAATAAGAAGTGTGTAAAGCAAAGAGACAGGTGGATAAATATGGGACTTGCAAAATATAAAGAAAATAAAATTTGTATCATTAGAAAAAAGGATTAGAAATTTACAGAGTCATTTTTGTCCTCCCTCTGTTTTCTCCCTTTGTTCTTTTTGGAGGGATGGAAGTAGGAACAGGAAATTTAGCAAACTTAGAATAAGACGACAGCATGAAATTTTAATAGTTTTTGTACTTTCCCTGAGAGCATGAATTTTACTTAGGGCTGATGGGAGGCTATGTTGTCGGAGATGATGTGAGGTGGTTAAACTCTAACTTGTGAGGCTTTGGAGTACGAGGTTTAACACATTAAACTGGAGGACTTATGAGGCTGAAAATTGGGGACCTGCTTTCAGCTTCAACTCCAAGAGTAAATAGGCTACACTGGGGGTATTAGAAATCAGAGGCAGCGGTGATAGACAAGTGCACAGTGAAGTGAAGGGGCATGAACCGGGTGAGAAGATGTCCTCCAAACAAAGTTTTCTTTTATATTGAGGTATAACATATATAGTAGGGTGAATGAATCTTAGTACAATTTGTTAAATTTGTACTTAGGTATGCCACAATGAATTAGCAAGCCAGCTCAAGATACAGAATATTTCCAGTACAAGAGGACTTCCTTTAGCTCTTTCCCAGTCAATACCCTTGTCTTTAGAGGTAATAGCTCTGATTTCTGTCATTAAAAATTAGTTTTGCCTGTGAACTTCATTTACATAGAATTATAGTATACATATGGATTTGCATCTAGCTTTTTTTACTCAACATTTCTGTGAGATTTATCCCCATTGCTTTGTGTAATAATAGTGCTTTTTTTTTTTTTAAGAGACAGAGTCTTGATCTGTTCCTGGAGTAGAGTGCCGTGTGGGAATCATAGTTCACTGTAAACTTGAACTCCTGGGCTCAAGCAATTCTCCCAGCTCAGCCTCCCAAAGTGCTAGGATTATAGGAGTGAGCCACCATGCTTGGTCAATTCTTTCTTCTTGGTGTTCAGTATCCTGTTTTATGACAATGCTACATGTTATTTATTCATTTTATTTCCGAATGTTTGGGTTGTTCTCAGTGTTTTTGTTGTAATGAACAAATTTGCTATGAACATTCTTTTATACATCTTTTAGCGGATATATGCATCCATTTCTCTTGTGTGCACACCAAGGAGTAGAAATGCAGGGTTGTAGGATAGGCACATAGATATTGTCGACCATTTTTACAAAGTGATTGTACAATTTAAATTTCCACTAGCAACACAAGAGAATTCCCCCTGCTTCACAACTTCACCAACTTTTCCTATTAACTGTCTTTGAAATTTTAGTCATTCTGGTGAGTGTAGAGTGATGTCCATTCTGGTTTTAATTTATACTTATCTAATGGATAATGAAATTGAGCATTTTTTCCATATAATTATTGGATATCTACTTTTGTACAGTTCTCAATCAAGATTTTTGCCAGTTATTCAAACTAGATTGTCTATAATTTTGTTATTGATTTGTAGCAGTTCTTTACATATTCTAAATACAAGCCCTTTATTGGATATTGCAAATATCTTTTCCCAGTCTATTGATTGCTTTTTCACTCTTAATATAAATTTGAACACACAATAGAAGTTCTTAATTTTGATGACATCTAATTTATCCACCTTTTGTTTTAAAATTGGTGCTTTTCTTACATTGCTTAGATCTTTTCCTATTCAAGTTCATAAATAATAAATATGTCATTCTCTCATCTTTCTCTTAGCAACACTTATTAAAATTTTCAATGGTCCTCCCTAAAGTGGTGCTTTTATTGTAAATCAGATGATTGCATCCGTATGGATCTTTTTCTTCATTCTACATTGCTTCCATCACTCTATTTGTCTATCTTAAGTCTAGTACCTCACTTTCTTAATCACAAAGCTTTATAAAAAGCATTTATATCTTACCTTGGCTATTCTAGACCATTTGAATTATCATAATTGCATATCACACTTTTTAGAATCAGTTCTAATTAAAATCTTCTTTATAATTTTGTACCAGTAAGTTGTAGCTAGCACATTTTCTAATTTTGTATATTTTATTTTACTTTTATTCAAAGTTACATATGTACATAATTTAAATAGTCAAATACACATAGTATTATAAGCCTTTAAATGAAAAACAGTGGTATATTACTCCAATCTTGTCTACCTATAAGTCTCATTTCAAGAAACAGCTCCTTTCAAGTTTTTTAGCTTTCTTCTGGTCTTCTACTTCATATTTCTCAATAATATATTCATAATTTTATTGCTTCAGCTTTAGATATATTAACTACTAACTTCCTACTATGGGAGATAATTTTGGTTCTCATATTCTCTCAACATGGGTGACTTTTGTCAGGTCAATATTTATTAGTTACATTATTTCCTTGTACATATTCTGCATGGCATTCTTTTATACATTTTTGTCTTCCCTAGATATAACAATCACCTCCTTTTCTTCGTTTCTTTAATTTTATATAATTTATCATCATTAATTCTTTCTTGAACTGTCCGCCAGGAATACAAATCTCCTCTGAATATATTAAGTTTCATTAGGCAATCTATTACATTTCTTTCCTTAGAAACATCTCTTTTGTAGCCCCCCGAACTGGCTGATTGTAGGTCCCTAAGAAATCACCCTTTGTGTCTTAGCCCACAGAATACCACTGACTGAGTAATTTATAAGAATGGAAATTTATATCTCGCAGTTCTGGAGGCTGGAAGTCCAGGATTAAGGCACCAACGGTTTCGTGTCTGTTTAGAGCTGCTCTCTGCTTCCAAGATAATGCCTTTTGCTGCAATCTCTGGGAGGGAGGAAGGTGGTAGGCAAGAGAGTGAACTCACTTTCTAAAGCCTTTTCATAAGAACACTAATCCCATGAAGGACCCCCCTGCTATCATATTGATAATTAAGTTTCATCATATGAATTCTGGAGGACACATTCAGACCACAGCATTTTATTGCTATTTGGGGGATTTTCTTCTCTCTCCTGGCTTAAACCCTTTGGTTCCAGGCTGTCATGTCTTCCTCTTTCTTGGTTTCTCCATTTATTTATTTATTTATTAAGAGACAAGGTCTCACTCTGTCTTCCAGGTTGGAGTGCAGTGGTGGGAACATATCTTGTTGTAACCTCAAACTCCTGGGCTCAAGTAATCCTCCCTCCTGAGCCTCCTGAGTTGCTAAGACTACATAGCATGTACCACCACCCTCAGCTAATCATTTTTATTTCCTGTAGGGACAGGTGTGCTATGTTGCCAAGGATGTCTTGAACTCCTAGCCTCAGGCAATCCTTCCTTTTCCACTTCAACAAGTGCTGGGATTATAGATGTGAGTCACAACCCCTGGCTTCCTCCATTGTGTTGATGGAGCTCCTCTTGTGGTAGCTTCCTAAGAAAGTGTTCATAAGAAATAAGTGTTTTAAGACTTTACTGTCTTTCTTTTAGTATTACAATTAATTGATTACTTGTTGAGGTATTTAGATAGAAAGCTGTTTGTTTCCCTCTGGGTTTTGAAGGCATTTCTCCATTATCTTCCAGCTTCTGATGATACACTTACTATTTCACAGCTGTTGTAATACCATGATGTGATCAATGTCAGTTTGATTCCTGATCCTTGTATGTTTTTTAGCCCCCTGAAAGCTTTTAGAAATTCCTCTTTGTTCTTAAGCTTCTAAAATTCTCTGACTATAGAAATTGATGTCAATTTTTGCTGAGGTGTTGTGTTGGGCATGTTGTAGGTCCTCAATCTGCTTGCTAATATGTTTAGTTCTGATGTATTTTCAAATTATTTCTTTAATAATTTCTATTTATCTATGGGTTTTTGTTTTTGGGGGGTCATTCTAAAGACTCCATGAAAATGTTGTTGGATGTTTGGATTGATTCTCTATTTTTAAAAAATCTTTCCTCCTATTTTCTTGAACTGTCTCTTGAGTGTAAGACCCTGTCTCTACCAAAACTAGAAAAATAAGGCTGGTGTTGAGGCAAGCACCTGTAGTCTCAGCCACTCTGGAGGCTGAGTCAGGAGGATCACTTGAACCCAGGAGTTTGTGGTTGCTGTGAGCTAGACTGAGGCTGTAGAACTCTAGCCTGGGCAACAGCGTGAGATCTCTCTCAAAAGAGAAACAAATTCATTTCTGCTGCTTTCCCCTAATTTCTAAGAATTTGTTTGTTTACAAAATGTTTTTATAGCCTCCTCTTCCTGTTTTGTGGATACTACTTTATTTATTTCTCTGAGAATTATGAAGTTCAGTGATTTTTTGTTTGTTTGATGGTTTCTCACCTTTCACTCAATGTCTCTTTTCTTTAATTTCCTTTTATCTGTATTTTGTTTATTTTGTTTGAATTTATGTCCCTTATATCACAGATTTTTCTCATAGACAGTTTATTTTTGGCTGTGTGCCTATGGTTAAGGTACCAAAAAAAAGAGACAATTTATAATCTCTGAATGAGTGGATGGGCCTTGTTGGATACTGAGTTTCAGCTGAAGGGGATTTTCTCGGAGAAGCCTCAGCTTTAGTATCTGTAGGTTTTTATTCTGGGTCTGTTTTCCTGGATATGAATCCTTCAGTTTCCTGCCCAAGGGCTGTGAATTCTTGCCAGCATTCTGGGGCTGAATGTGAAGAGTGGTTGGGGCGGGAGGGACAGGGCTCACCTTTCAGAAGTCTCACGTTTGCCCTGTTTTAAGTACAGTTCTGTCCCGTGTGTGGCAAGATGAGGTTCAGTCCTTCCAGTGAATAAACTTTTCGTTTTGTCTCTTGGTGAGGTGGTGAGGGAAGAGGCAGTCATTTGCCTGAGTAGGTTGGTGGGAGAGATTTATGGGTCTACTTATTTCTTATATAGATTTCCATCTAAGCTTCTGACTTTCGACTTCACTTGAATCCCCCACCCCCACTTTCAGGGGTAGTTGATACCCCAAATGACCACAACTTTCTGTGGTTTTTGTAATATACAGTATGTAATATCTACATGTTTCCAGACTTATCTCTGAAGTTTACCCACCCCCCAAACTCTTCCAGGCTTTTTCTAGTTTCCTACGAAAGTCAGTGCCCATCCATCTGATTTTGAGCTTTCAAAATTTTGTCATTTATTTTCCTCTTTTCTTTGTACTCATGGATATATATATTTTAATACCTCTACTGCCTTCCTAATAAGGTTTCTGGAGGGAAAATAGTAAATGGTTATGTTCAATCTGAATTTTAATTGGAGGCTTATTTGCCAATATTTAAGAAAATTTGGTTATTTCTTGCCCCCAAATAGACTGACTAGCTCTTGATATCAGTGAAAAAGAAATAAGAATTATCACTTTTTCCACTTGTCTAACAGTTGATTGGTAAAGAAAGGGTCCCTACTTAGCATGTCCTTGGTGGGGGGATGCACTAGAATGGAATAGAAGTCAAGAAGTGGTATGTTGGGACTGGCTCTCTGGTCAAATTTGGAATCAAATCTCTACAAAGAGATGGTAATATTATAACATAAAAATTGCTGTTCCGGATTTATTAGTTTTATTATTATAGGACAAGAAATAACAGGATGTAATCATTATCAAACACCTGCTGTTTAATTATAAATGATGATTTTACTCATTTGATGCAAAGATTAGATATATAATTTGGGATATCAATGGAAAGCTTAGATTTTATTTACCAGATATCTTTTAAATATGTGAACCTATTTAAATGTTTTCTACTTACACGTTTAGCCTTCATAGAATTATTTCCATATTTTACAGATAAAAATGTCATTTGTGTTATGACTAGTCACAGGTGGGTGATTCTGGATATTGAAAAGAATACACATCTGTTAAGAAACCTCACATTAGTTTGTGATAATGTTCTCTTTTTCCATTTTGTTTCATGAAACCAGAAAACTAGGCTATATATTTTTTAAGTATTAAATAAATCTTGAATAGGAATAGTTTAGTGACACATTGCTCACATGTCATTTTTAGTGACTTGTACATCCTTATTTAAAATAACTGCTTTATTTATTTGTTTATTTTGAGACAGAGTCTCACTTTATGGCCTCACTTTCACTCAGTAGAGTGCTGTGGCTTCATAGCTCACAGCAACCTGAAAGTCTGGGGCTCCAATCGTCTTCTTGCCTCAGTCTCCGCAGTAGCTGGGATTACAGGTGTTCATCACCAATAGCTGGCTATTTTTAGAGATGGGATTTTGCTCTTACTCAGGCCGGTGTTGAAATCCTGAGCTCAAGCAATCCATCCACCTTAGCGTCCCAGAGTACTAGGATTACAGGTGTGAGGCACTGTGCCTGGCCCAAAATAACTGCTTTATTAACCTCCATTATTATGAATGAAGATTTGTTTAGCACTGATACTGGATAGATAGCCAAAGCTAGATGCATATGCTGTCATGGTCAATATCGCATAGCCAGAGAATGTATCAGATAGGAAGAAAATGTGGGAAAAATGCAGTGTGTTGCAGAGTGAATCTTTCAGCTGTGTGCAGACTGGGCAGAGAAACTTCAGATACCTAGATGGGTTGAAAGGCGACTGCCATTTTTCAGATGGTTTAGGGCACTTTATGGACACAGGATGGAATCCCTCCTCTAAAACATTTTGGTTCCAGTGTCTAGACTAATGATGTCACGTACATACCAAAAGCATATGAAATGATGTACTGCTCACATAATGAGGCTTAGAGTTTTATGGCAATTAGGGGGCACAGGCATAGGTTGGGGGTTTCCTCACATGTGCTGGGGCTGACATGATCTGAATGTCCTGCTGGTGCCAAAAGAGGGAGGTAGGGTAGGACATAGATGTTCTTCACAGTGTGAGGAAGGAGGAAAGAAACGATGTAGCTTGAAAGCTGTCAGCAAACAAACATCAATAAGGAAGCCAGACTCTTTATTACACAGATACAGGGTGGTGAGAGTGATAAAGTGCTAAATTAGGATGGTACACTAATACGATAAATGAGCTATAAGCCTCTACCTGATAGAACCTGCTCTGTGGGAGGCAGCTTTTCAGAAGGGATTTGCATGAGCATGGCAGTGTACAACATTCAATTTACAGGCCCATCAGAGACCTTTGAAATGTCAAAGAGGAGGTCTCTAAGGTTTTGAAATAGATACCATGGACCCTTGGCCTTTTTGTTCACTTCACTTCCTTTTAAAAAATTCTAATATCTTGCTTATGTTTTGGGGAAAGATTTTTTGAAAGATACAAAACTAGATGGAGTTTGTTTGCATCTGGAACCCGAATTATAGGTTTTCTTGCTCAATTCATCAATCAGTTAGTGTTTTGAGGCTGAATTACATGTTTCAATTGATGTGTATAGAATCATCTAGGGAATTTGTTTAAGATGGTTATTCCTGCCCTCAACCCTTGGGATTCTGGATGAGAAGTTTGGGGCCGATCAGGAATGCGCATTATGACAGTGTTTCTGATGTAGAAGTATATATGCCTTACTTGAGTAACATTGTCCCACTGTGTACCCAGCATGACCCCAGGTATTGCAAAAGCTTCAGACAAAGTCTATCACAATCTCAACTAGTAATAGATTAACTGCTTTCCTGACTGATTTTTCTACTTAATCAATCTTCTACCTTCTGTACTTATAAAATCTGTGAAAGCAAAAACAAAAGCCAAGACTACGATTTTGTTTGCTCAAAATTTAGTGGTTCCTTAAAACTTGTTCTAACAAAGAGCTTTATATACTTTTTCTAATTTAACTTTCACAATTCAAATTATTAGCACATTATAGCATATAGAATTGAGGCTCAGTAAGATTAACTGACTTGCCTAAGTTATACAGACACCAAGTGGGAAAGCCAGGTTCCCAATCCAGTTTTGTCTACATCAAATTTGTACAATTAACCATGACACTCTGTTTACTGCCGGAAGCCCCATGTTACCCTCCCACTCTCACTTTGGTGATGATAGGAATTCCCTAGCACTCAGAGCAGTGCACTTGCTTTCTCATGTATTAACAATAAAATATCAGATGTAGATCTGCTGTGATAAGGTTCTGTTGACCAGGATAGAATTTACCTCTGTGACTGGCATCACATTCCTTTCCATGGGCTTCAGCAAGAACTGAGCCTGGCCAAATACTTCCCTGCAAGCACAGTTTTCCTGGTTTAGAATAAAGCCTTATGGACCAAGCACTTTCAGGTAGCTGAGAGGAATGAGGGTGGCTGGAAGAGAGTGAGTGAGGAAAATGATAACATCCCTTGAGACTAGAGAAGTATATGGGGCCAAGATCATACAGAGATTTGGGGATTCTGGTCAGAAATTTGGTTTTCATTCTAAGTTGTTAGGAAACAAATGGAATCTTTTAAATAGAAGACTTAGCAGCCTAATTTTGTGTTTTACAAATAGCCTTTTGGTTGCCATGTCAAGAATGGTTGAAGTGGAAAGCTGAGTAAGAAGGCTGTTTTACCCTCTGAATATCTTAAGTGTATGAAAGTTCCTCAAAAAGGAAAAAGCAGCAAAAATTGTGTTGAACGTTTATTTCCTCCCCAGTGTGATGGTATTAGTAGTTGGGGACTTTGGGAGGTGATTAGGGCCTAAAGCTGGAAACCTCATGAATGGAATCTGTGCCTTATAAAAGGGACCCCTGAGAGATCTCTCTCTCTGTTCTCTCTCATACATTGAAAAGATGGCCATCTACAGACCAAGAAGCACACCTAGCATTGCTAGACATTGGACTGGCTAGCACCCTGATCTTGAACTCTCCAATTTCTATAACTGTGAGAAGTAAATGTTGTTTAAGCTACCCAGCCTGTGGTATATTTATTATAGTAGTCCAAACTACTTAAGATGGGAAGAAGACATTTTTAGGCTAGATGAAGCAGGAACTCAGAAAAACAATTTTAGAAGTTCCCCTACCTCCTCCCCAAAGTAAATATGGAGAGGAGGTAATAAGTACTGGAAGAGATTTTCAGAACTTGAGTATTTTTAGATTTAATTTTTTCTGTTCTTTTTTATCCTTCCAAAATTCACCCAAGTATTTTTCTCCTCAACTTCAGCAGTGTTGCCTCTGAAAGCCTGTGTATCAGGCATTAAGATGATGATAACCTCTGCAGGAAAGTATGTATGTTAATGTATTTTCCTAGTAGACTTAAAGAAAAATATTTTTCTTGATGGTAGATAAGACCCAGATCTGGATCATGCTCTATCACACAAAGTACCTGTGGAGTGGCTTAAAACGGGCACACCCTGAGTCAGAGGGCAAGTTTCTAATTGTCTGAGATAACATGACTCCAGCTGTTTTGAGACCAGAAGAGAGCGCTGGTTTCATGGATGCCATGCTTTTGTACAAACATTACTTAGCACTCCTTTGATTGCAAACAACAGCCACCCCATCAGGAAAAGGGTATTTATTGTGAGGACAGAGGCATGTGTAATGGAAACTAAGGTTGTAAAGATGGCTGGGCCTCTGGAATAATAGGAATTAGGTTCTTGAAAACCCTCTCCAACTCCTCACATTCATTTTTGAACAGCTTTGCCTGCATGACAGAAAATGTGGCTGCTGAAATCTCTCAGAAAATCTTAACCAAAAAGAAAGAGGGAGATAATATGATTCTCTCAGTCCCATGTCCAAAACTCTGCAAGAAGGAGCTTGTTGCCCTGTTGAGATAGGATCTTATTCCTTGGCATCATTTGTATCAGAGGAGGATAGTGCTGAGCTCACAGAGCAACCCCTACAGTACCCTGGAGATGGATAAGCTAGGCAGCTTTCCCAGGAGAGTTAAAGAAACACTATTTTCTTTGGAAGTCTACAGTGATAGATATGAGGGTATTAGGTTAAAAAGTCTCATAGGTGTCCACTGCACAAGAAATTTTTTTTTGTGTAAACACTGATGAAAATTAGGTTAAATAGCTAAATTAATGACCAATGTAAACAACCAAAAAACACAAAACACTCGATCCAAGAGGATATCCAAAAAAATAAAAAAAATCCAGTGAATAGTAAACAAGGTTGGTGTTGCATTTTTCTGTTAAATGTTATTTGGGCTAGCTGTTTCAGTAAAGTCCCTTTGCCCTATACTAATTAAATAGTATGTGAATCTACATAGGATGGATTTTCCCACAGTGATGTAAAATACTTGCTTACATTCGCATAGCAAAGGCCCTCTTAACGCCTTCTCCACCCTCTGCCTAATTCCTAATCTTCTATGTGTGAATTTGAGGTAAGCCCATTGGAGAGCCTTGGGAGCAATGAGAATACATAATGCCACATGGTTAATGAGGACACTCTGGTTTATTCTGGGAAAAGAGTGCATTAGTCAAGGTTCTCCAGAGAAGAAGAACCAAGATGAGTGAATATACAGAGAGAGAGAGAGAGATTTTGAAGAATTAGGCCATGTGACTGTGGGGGCCTAGTAAATCCAGAATCTGCAGAATGGGCCAGCAAGCTGAAGCAATTAAGGCAGAGGCACAGTTTGAATCTGAAGGTGCTCTGTTGTGTTGGCAGAATCCTTCTTCCTTGGGGTACATCAGGCTTTTTTTCTATTAGATCCTTCAGCTGATTAGATGAGGTCTGCTCACATCATGGAGGGTAGTCTACTTTACTCAGAGTCTACTGATTTAAATGTAAATCTCATCCAAAAGAAACCTTTGCAGAAATATTCAGAATAATGTTTAACCAAATATCTGGGTACTGATATTGACCCAACTGAAGTTGACCCATAAAGTTAATCATCACAAAGGGGAAGTAGTAGATGATCAGACAAGACATAGAATGGAACTGGAAAGTAGATATCCATGAAAATAGTCCCATGTCAGCCTGAGAAGAAGGGGTGGTGATTCGTCAGACTTCTGGTGCCTGGAAATATTTACAAGGACATTGGAAGAAGTAAAGAAATGGTGAGAGGGAGATAGATAGAAAGGAAGAACTTCCTAATAACTACAGCAAGGACATTTCCCAATGTGACAGTGGATTCTCAGGGTAGATTTGGAGCAGACTGACTATGTGGGCACCTGTGGAGAAACAAGAAAGCCTGAGAGGTGGGAATGACCTTGGTGGGGAAGACATTCCCTTCTTTGTCTGTTGCACAGAATAGTGCCAACCCTGTCCAGCTCCTCCCAGTGGCCTGTTCTGGTACAGGAAGAGGAGGTGGTTGTGAAATTGGGGCCTGTGGCCTTTCTAGGTTGTGCAGTGATATGTCAGCAAAGTCTTTGCAATGATTCTCAGAGGTCATGTAGAAACAAAACGTGTAACATAACCTAGAAACACTGCACTCTCAGGGCCCAAAAGGCAGCTGCAGGGAGGCCAACTATTTCATACCTTTTCAAACTAATATTGAATGAAACACTAGTCCGACATTTTTTGTTATTGTTTTTGGCATAGACAGAAATTGACCTTCCATGAAAAATTGTATAACCTAGGTCATTATGTTTGTCGGCTTCACATTTAAAACTTCAAAGAGAAAATGAGGAATCTCATGATGACAACCACAGAACATGAAAACCCAGGCAGAGGGTCCTTGCGAGGAGGGAGGCACTGTGACTGCACAGGTGGTGCATGCCTGGAGCTGGCCCTGTCTGGAAATGTTGTGTGACAGTTTAGGGAGCCCAGTTCAACTGTTGCTTCAGTCCTTTCTTTGTGTTGAGTTCTTTCTTGCATCAATCTTTATTTTTTCATGCATTATACTTCTTACTAAAACCTGGCACTCTTTCTCATGCCAGAATCAACCTTAACAATTCCCTGTCTAAAGTCTTCCATTAAAAATTAAAAAAGGAAGGTACTGCTAATTTTCAAGGGTAGTGCATTGATATTCTTACTTTAAACAAGAAACACTATCTTATTGACTGGAAGGGGGCTGAATTAAATTTTGTTTCCATGATTCACCACCTTTTTATTTTGATCATCAAAGGCACCATTTAATTCTCCAAGGAATCTCTTTTGACATACTAGTTTTCATAGTTTATTTTGAGTGTAAAATTAGAATCTCACACTGGTTTGCAAGCCTAGATTTGATGAATAAGAATATTACGGGTTGAAGTTCTACTTGGAAAAATACATTTTAAACTCCCAAAGAGGTAGATATGATTTTGGGGGGTTAGTTGTTTTCATATTATTTTTCATGATTTCTGATAAACAGTGGGGTCCAAAGCCAAATACTCCTTCTGAAATAGTTTGGGTTAATATTGACTAATTCCTGTAAGGTCTCTCTTCCAGAAACTTGTATGATGTTATTTCTCACTTGAGCAATCAAAACATAACTTCTCATGGCACAGCTGGCATGCTTTGTTTTCTGGCCCCAAAGGAAATATAATCTTAATATGTGTCTAATAACACTTAAAATATCCTCTTACTCACCTGCCAGAGTTAAGGTCTCATATTTCTGCTGTAAATCTGATATCTAAATACACATGTTGAAGCCTTAGAGAATGACCTTAGTTAGAGTTAAACCCTAATTATAACATGCAATCTCCACTTGTTTTATCTTTCTGAGTGATGTCTGGCTCATTTCACAAAACTGGGTTGGAAGTATTGATGAAGAGCTCAGCAGCTTAGGCAATGTAAAAATGAAAAGATACCTTAGATGAAGGAATGAACACCTCAAGGGCCAGAAAAATAGACATGAAGCACGTAAACCTGGATAGGATAGGTTTCTGCATGCTTAATCAGATCCAGAAGTCATGCTCTAGGGATTCCAAACTCCACTTGCCCAAATCACTAAAGAATATTTTGTTTCACTTGTAGAGCATATGGGTGTGTGTGTGCATGCACGTACATGTGTGTATGCAGTAGTTGAAATGATGCGGTATTGGAAGGTCATGGTGATAGAAGAAGAAAGGGGGTTTCTAAAAGGTTGGCTGGCATGCTCTAAATCAGTGGTATGCTGGAGAAGGCTTGTATTTGCTCAAGAGAGCCAATTAAATACATTGGTAGCTTGAAATTGGCCATGAAAATTGGCATTGACTGCAAATCAAGTCTCTTTTGTACTCTGACCTCGAAGAACTGGTTTACCAGCAGGCTACCATCTGATTTTAAACTCATACTATTCTCTATAAATGGTCTCTGGCTCTTTATGAGTGCCTATGGTACTTCCTTTTTCGATGCTCTTGTGGCTCTTTTCTCTATGTATCATTGTTATTTATATACCTGCCTTAATTCCAGCCATTGGCATCACAATGTATGGTATAGATCTTAACAAATGTCCTGTGTCAGTAGACATGTAAAATGTATATTTTTCAAGTCCAAATTAAAATTAAGAAAAGACAGATCCTTATTAACAGCACTTTTCCCTTTCCTTTATTCAATTATATAACATTTGGTGAATTCCTATCATGTAATTGTACTAAGCCCTGGGATTTACCAAATACAGTGGAACTTCTGTAAGTTGACCACCCAAGTTATTGTAACAAACAACCAACATATGGACATGGTCAAAATAAGGTACTAGGCCTATTGTACTGATTTGTACATGTGGTGAATGTCCTGTCTAAAAAAATTAGGTCAACTTGAGGAGTATGTCGATGTAGGGAGGTGGTCAGCTATGGTACTTCCACTATAGCAAGGCATGCTCCTTTCCCTCAAAAAGTACCTGGCTTCCTGGGAGAACACATATATTGTGCTCTCTTTGTATGTCTTTCTGTCTGTTTCTATGTATGTTGTTTTAGGTTTGCATTAGTTTTTTTGCTAAGTCATGATGCTACTTTTACATAGAAAGGTTTATATATTGGAGAAGATCTGAAGGGCCACACACTAAAACATTAACTGTATTCTTTTAAAGCAGGGATAGACTAGGGGAAAATGATACTTTTTCTTTGTGCTGTTTATAGTATTTGAATTTTTGGATATGTATTAATTTATACTTAAAATAGCTAAGAAGAAAATTTTAAAATTGTTATGGTTAACACAAATTCAAGGACGCATAAAGGGGCATGAGACAGCAGTGTGAAGAGAGTTTGGATTGATTTTGTGCGTAATGAGAATCACATGGAGATTTTCAACGGAAGGTGATGAGATTCAATCCACATTTTTGGAAGATAACAGGTAGGACTGAGAACTGTAGATTGCACTGAGAGCTAGACTGATCTTTGTTTATGTAATAAGACTGTTCCTTTATCTAGTTTTGGGTGAAAATAACTTGCACTGGAAGTTCCCAGGGCATAGTGTACAAGTCCTCCACAAAGCTATAAAAACAGTTAATTCAGGCATCTCTTGTTCTTTCAGGTCTAGTGTAATCTCTATCTTGTATCCTGGCATCAATTAAGTTGTTAAAGGAAAAATTCAGTTTGGTGTGAGTCATGTCCGGTGGATGGTGGTGGTGAAGGCAGTAAGGTGACCAGATTTTAACATTGGTAAAGTGGGACACCATGGTGGGGGGGGGGGCTGACAGCAATGCAAACTTTGATAAGCAGTTCTTGATAATCAGTTCTCAACAATTATTTGTTATTATTGAAGTTTAACATTATAAAATTAACAAAAATAATATAAACTGCATATCCTGGCAAAATAGCCATGTGGCAGCTGAAAACCGTATATTCCCTTCCTGTTCTCCTGTGTTCCCTAGCTTGTCATGCATTCTTTCCAAAAATTGGGGCTTTTTAAAAATGTCGCAGAACACAGGACAAATGGTTAAAAATCAGAACTGTCCTGCCAAAAGCGGGACATTTGGTCACCTTACTCTGGGGGCGGGGGCTACTTGTTTGTTCCAGGCAGTTTGGCTCCTTCTGAGCTAATTGTCCTTGCCTAGAAGCAAGGGAAGGAGCCAATCTCCTTCTGATACCATGCCCAGGAGGGGAGTAGGGAGTTTACATTAGCCTTTTCATTTCCAAATGAAGTTACATTAACCTTTTCAGCAGCCAAAAACGTGTACTCCCTTCCCATTGTCCTGCTGTTCCCTAGCTTGTCATGCATTCTTTCCAAAAATCAGGACTTTTTAAAAACGCTGTGGGACACAGGACAAATTGTTAAAAATTGTGACTGTCCCACCAAAAGTGGGACATCTGGTCACCTTAGAAGGCAGGAAAGCTCCTAGTAGAGATTGGCCTCCTGGGAATATAGAG